>PVJO010027679.1:0-19302 GCA_004026905.1 Hystrix cristata
GCCTCTTTGGGTTACCATCCTCAGCATGTGACTTGTGTCCTCATGGTTGCAAGATGGCTGCTGTGCTTTGGGCATCATTTCAACTTTCCTTGGAAGAAGACAAACATGGAAGGAATAAAGAGCAGTACTAGATGAGAAATATGGACCCTTCCCCAGGAGCCTTACCATATGCCTTCGTGGTTTTAGACTGCCAGGGAAGCTACGAGATAGAGTGTTTTGGCAGCTTATATGTCAGGCTGAACAACATCTGCACTCTGTCTGTAGAGAGGAACTTTGGGTAGTAATCAGTAATTTCTGCCTCGATTTCTCACATAGATTTTATTAGGTGATAAGGAAAGAGTGTCACTAGCCATTGTGTTGGTCAGTTCTCCATTACCATAACAGAATGCATGAGATAAATAATTTATGAAGACAGAAGGTGTATTTCACCTCATGGTTCTGGAAGCTGCAGTCCACGATTCGTTGGTCCTATTGCTTTGGGGCTTGTAGTGAAGCAAACTTCTCACCTCATCTCCAGAAAGCAAAAGGGGATGAGGAAGAGGCCAGGGTCCTGCAATCCTGTTCAGCACATGCTTTCAATGACCTAAAGTCCTCCCTGTAGGCCCCACCTCTTACAGTCTCTGCCACCTCCTAATAGTGCCGGTCTGGAACCAAACCTTTATTACAAGGGCATTTGGGGAGCACTGAAGATTGAAATGATAGCAACCATGACACAGAAAATATCTTCAAAATACCATTTCCCTGGTGTCCTTTCCCTCAAAGTTGCTTGCCAGAGCGTGGTGTCCTCCCCAGCACTTCTGCCTCCCTGTCCATTCTTCTCCTTTGCTTTTCCTTCCTGCCCAGGGACTGTCTTTCTCAAAGACTCTGGACCCAGCCTGATAGATGCCCTGACTCTGCCTCTGCCGGCTGTGTGCAGCCCTCACCACCCTTGCTGCCTCGTCCGCTCAGCAGCCATCAAGAGAGGAGGCAAAATGCCACAGGTGAGGGACAATATCATGCATGTGGGGTCTGTTGTCATTGGGGCCTGGACTGGGCTTGCAGATGGGCTGCCTGGGCCTCTGTGGGGAGGAGCTGCGGGGTTGGACATCAGGCTCAGGAGGCCAGTCTGTGACTGGGGAGGAGGCTGGGCAGAGCAGCTGTGGGGACTTGCTCCTGGAGCAAGACTACTCGCTGTGTCTGGGATGGGAGAACCATGAGGGTATGAGGGTGCCTGGGAAGCTTGCCATACCGCTGTGAGGTGCCGCAGCCAACGGCGGTCGAGGATTTACTTCTCCAGGGTTTGTTCCCTGCTTTCTTTCTGGGTTGGGGATGGATACAAAGTGCTCCACAAAATGACATGGTTGAAACCATCTTAGTGCTTCCTGGCATCTTCCATCTTGCCTCCCTCCACCCCTCCCTTTCCCCTTTCCTCCTTTCTTCCTCCCTCTCTTCCTCTTTTTCTCCCTCCTTTGCTTCTTTCCATCCACTCATCTCTCTATCCACCATCTGCCCATCCATCTACCTACCCATCCACCAGTCCTTGCTTCCTTTCACTCATCCATCTACGTATCTACTCTTCCTCCTTCCCTCCTTCCATTTCTTCCTTCTGTCCATCCATCTCCATCCATCTACCCTTTCTTCCTTTCTTTTATTCATGTACTGACCTACCCACCTGTGCATCTGTTTTACTATCCATTCATTCTTCCCTTCCTTCCCTCCTTCCCCCTCCCTCCTTCCTTCCCTTCCCTTTCCCTTCTCCTTCCCCACTTCCTTCCTTCTTTTCTTTCTTCCTCCCTTCCTCCCTTTCCTCATGTGGCTCCATGTGGCTCCTGCACAGCCAGCCTGGGGTGGGGGACACAAACGCTCTGCTCCATGGAGGAAGTGGCCCTGGTGCTGTGGGAACGCCCTCACCCGTCATGAGGTGGGCGCTGGCCTGAACAATGGTTCTCTGGTGAGATTGGCCTAAGTGTTCCAACAGCCACCAGCAGCCGCTCCCAGGCATCCTATTGCTCCCAGGAGCAAGGCCACGTGGCCCCTACTTGGCCACGTTCAGAGGGCTGAGGGGGACCTTCCAGGGACACTTTCTCCCCAAACAACCCACAGTGGCACTGGTTCCATTGCCAAACTCTAACTCATTTCCTGACAAAGTGTCCAGATCCAAACAAGCCTCATCCCATCCGCTGCATGGCAGAGAGGACTGGGCTCCAGGCATTGGCTGATCTTGCAGGAAATCGCCTATTGTGGCCAAACTGCCCAGGAGGTGTGTGTGCGGCCCCAGGATGCAACTGGCCTGGAGACGGGGTACACAGAGCAGTGCGGGTGCTGGGGAGGCCAGGCCCGGGGGCTCCTTTCCGGGAGGGAGTGGCCACTGGGGCACTGTTTCTGGCTGCAGCTACCTTCTCATGCTCTGGACCACTCTGCCATCCTGCTTGTGCCCAAGGGAAAGTCCCCTTGTCCCCTTACCTGTCCCGAGCTTCCATGGACACTCCCAGGATTAATTTGTCTTGAGGGGCTTCGGCTTGCGACCTCAAAGGGCAGTAGAGGTGGCACGGTGCAGGAGGGCTGGCAGGCCGCCGAAAGTCTCTGTCCTCACCTGCCCATCCGCCCGCAGCAGGGCTAAGCGCTGTCCACCCAGAATCTTGGAGCGAAAGAAAATAAATAAATAAGACAAAAAAGGATCCTATCAGATGCCAAAAATGAAGATAACATGGGAGGAAGTTTATTTTGATGAGGAAATCCCTAAATGTTGTTGAAACTATGCTTGGAATGGCTAATTAGCGCTGGGGGCTCTGGAGGAAGTGCTCTCCGGCAGCGGGGCCACCTCCCGGCCAGGTTTCCCTTGCACTTAGCCCTTATCTGCAGGAAACGGCTCAAGCTTCTGAATCCGGACAGCAGGCCTATGACTCACACCAGGCAGCCGGACAAGCCTCCCCGGTGGGGACGCAGCAGCAGCTCAGGGGACAGCCTCCTTCCCAGGGTGGCGGCCACGGGCTCCCTGGAGTGATGGGAAGACAGCATCCACCACGGTGTTCCTGAGCCGTACTCTTTGAGGCCCCAACGTGTGTGCCCACTGAACCTGCTGCGACTTGGGCTCTGAACATGGGTGTGATCTGCTCAATAAACGGGATAGGATTGAGAGGGTTCTGGGGCCAGATGTCACCCCCAGGGCCATGTGACACTTAGGCACAGACTGACCATCAGCGTGTGGCCAGTCCGCCTTGGAAACTAACATTTTCCTGCAGGGCCCATGGCCCAGATCCCCCAACACAGGAAGAAAGGGCTATTTTTGGAGGCAAGCCTTTGGAGGTAGAGCCCGGATGAGCCCAGCGCCTCGTGCCTTCCAGCTCCAGTAGGAAGAGCTGATGGAAGCCCCTGACTTGCTGGCAGGCAGGACTGAGGACACAGACTCTACCAGCCCCAGACCTCACACCTGGAGAGCTGATCACACAATCGATCACCTTGGGGCTGGCCCTACATCCCCTACCTGCAGGCCGTTTCCTCTGCTGCCCATGGACAACTCTGGGTCCCACCTGGATGCACTCCGGCCAGCTGAATAAACTTGTACATTTTGATACAACTTTATTCCAGCTGAATAAAATTGCACGTTTTGATACAACTGTATTCCAAAAAAGATGTAGCTCCAGTGTGTTCTTTGCTCTTTCATGTTCCATTCATCCCACCCCCTCCCGAAGGCCCAGAAGACAGAAGCAAAATAGATGGGGTGAAGTAGGTTTGTGTTATGGCTTGTGTCTAAATGTGGTCCCAAAGCCTTATTTGGTCATAGGGGGGCTTTTCGGAGGTGGCTGGATCTAGAGTGTGTAATGCTGGGATTAAGTGTGTGACGCTGGGATTAAGGGAGTGTGCTTACTAAATCTGTCCACTGATGGGTTTGGCGTAGTTCTCCATACGGATAATGGAAAGGCCCACCCTGGGGGTGAATGCTACCTGCCTTAAGGGCATGTAGCCCAGATAGAATATAAGGGGCAGAAAGGTCCCTTCTATCATCGCTTGCTGCTTTCGCCATCTTCTGCCTGCCATGAACTGTTTCTCCTCTGCGATGCCCCTCTGTCATGGCACCCTGCCTTGGAGCCAGCCAATTATGGACTGCAGCCTCTACAAACTGAGCCGAAATAAACCTTTCCTCCTTCAACTTTGGATGTTGGGTATTTTGTCTCAGCAATGAAAAAAGTAACTAGGACAGGCTAAAACCGACAGGGCTGGGGGAAGATGAGGAGGGGTTTTTCACTTCCCCACCTCTTGCCTTCTATGTTTAGAATGTCCACTTTCCACTGGCAGAGAGTCTTCTTTTTCTGGCAGGCGATCTTCTGCACACCCAACAGAATTCCTGATTTTTGTGCTTTCCTCACATCCTGCCTCACACATCCAAATTTCTCCTATAAGAGACAAATCTCTTTGGGCTTAACAGGAGACCTTTCAGGAGACGTTTTCTTCTGTTTAAAAGGTGTTTTTCCATCCAGGGCGATTTCTGCAGGGCCCCACTCACAATGGAGGCATCTCCATGTCTGTGAGGCTGGAGGATCCCTGGCTGGAGGTGTGGGCAGGGGAGCCACTCGTGACCCCAGCTGGGGCGCCCCCAGCTGTTGCTGCAGCTCCGATGGCCCGTGGGCTGCAAGAAGACTCTGCACTGACAACCCGACCCTTTTCCATCTCACCAGGCTGCCCTCGGTTTCCAGGAGCATCACTGGGTGCTTCTAAGTCCACCGGTTGGTGTGGTGCTGCTGGGTGTTTGCTCGCTATTCCTTCCTTTGAAAACTGACACGGGATGGCCTGTGGCTACATGGTTCAGGAACACAACTATGTGCATGGCACTTGCCCAGGCATGGGGGATAACGCAGAGAACAAAATCCTGTGCTGAAGGGGCTAAAGTACTGTTCTAAAACTCTAGCCCTGCCCTAGCCTCAGCCTTGCTCGACTTTCTATGCATCCACTGTGTGTAATTATCCCCGAAGCTTATATCTCTTTCAAAATGACTTTAGGGTTTTATTCTATTAGGCTAGGCCTCCGCTCTCTAAGAACAGTGTCAGGGCAAGTCCTTGAGAGTGGAAAAAGGCCTGTACATGGACACCTGGGGGTGGCATAACACATGCAAAGGCCCTGTGGTAGCAAGATGTTTGAGCAGCGCTAGGATAGACAGGAGGATAGGGCTGCTCATGGTTCAACCCACCGCAGCACCTCCCTTTCCTCTCTTTGGTGGTCTGAGAGGGTCTGGACAGCAGCCAGGCCAGCTGCATGATTGGCCATGTTTTTCTGTTCATGATTAACCAAATTTCTCTCTTCTCTTCCCCCACCTGGGAGTCTCACCCATTCCTAAGCCCGGGCCCAGCGTCTGAAAGTCACACACAGCGAGCAGCAGCTACCTATCCGATCCCAGAACAATAGCTGAATGCGGAGGCGAAAAACATGGGCTGTTTGGAAAGGCCTCACTGCACAGGGTCCTCGTGTGACCCACCCTGGCTCCCGGATACCTTGGCCTGCTCTGTGAATGAGCAGCAGAAATAAACTCCTGTCCCAAGCTAGGAGAAGTGGAGTCAGGATGGTGCTGCCGCTCTGAGCCCGGAGGGGACATAGACAATGTCTGCTCGCACCTCCTTTCACAGGTGGTGATCTGCAGGTGTGTGGGGGGCTGTCCAGGGTCACAAGGTCACCAGGTCTTCTAGCTTGTGAGGTCAGAGCCTCAGGTCCAGCTCGCTGATTTCTGGGCAAATAGAAGGATCATCCTTCTCATCCTCTGTGTAGTCAGGTGAGGCCACATGTTCACAATGTGAACAGAAGGAATCTGGGTTGCTGTGGCAGAAGTTTCGAGAACCAGACATGAGTCTGGTCTCCATGGTGGTGGAAGCAGGGGTAGAGATGGATTTTCCATCAACCTGGGTCCAGGGAGCATGCTTTGAGCAGATTCCCACCCCTCCCTAGGCACGTGGCACAAGGGAAAAGTCAGTCTTTGTTACCTTAAGCCAGGGATCAGCAAACTCCAGACTGTGGCCTGAATTTGGCTCACCACCTGTTTTTATAAATAAAGTTTTATCAGAACATATCCTATTCACTTATGTACTGTTTGGAGCTGCTTTTGTGCTACAATGGCAGTATACAGAAGTTACAACAGAGACTGGATGGCTAGCAAAGCCTAAAATATTTATTATCTAACCCTTTACAGAAAAAAAAAATTGCCAGCTCTGCTTTAAACCACTGGGATCTGGGGGACTGTTTGTTACTGCAGCACAACTTGACCCATTCTGACCAATACGCTTTTAATGATGCCCGCAACTTCTGAATGCCACGTCACATGCTACCACATTTTAAAACATGCTGTATTTATGTGGCATGGAGAGTTTTCCTAACTGGGTCCACTAGCTGGTCCTGAGTCTCCCTCATAGTCACCATTTTGCATAAGAGAAAAGGAAGCTCCAGGTGGGTAAGTGGCCGGTCTGGAAGTTCCTTAAGTTTTATTCATGCCACTGAGCCATGCTAAAATGGCTCACTGAGTATCTCTAAATTTTCTCTCCATTGCTAAAGCCAGGATGTAGAGCTAGATTAGGAAACTCATGGGCCTTTCTACTCCCCAACACCTTCAGTTTAAGAAACCAGAGAAAAAGAGGCCTATTTGGCCTGGAGCAGAAGTGAGAAGTGGTACATTCTAGCACCCTCACTCACCGGCTTTGCTTCCTGTTTCCTTTATTTGTGCTCAGTGGTCCTCACCTCCCAGCCTCATGTGGCCTGGGGCAGGACCAGCCTTGGGCCCTGGCATTGGTTTCCTTGCCCTGCCAGGTGCATCCATATGAGGACAGCCAAACAAGAGGGCAAGAGGGCCAAGGGAGGGGGCACCCTTCTCTGTCCACCCCGAACACAGAGGCTGCTGTGGGGGGTGGGGGCCGGCGGTGCTGGCTGCTTGGAAAGACCCGAAAGAGGGACCCGCCCTCCGCCTTCCCCGCAGCCGATGTCTTTGGCACCTCTGCAGATTCCATACCTCACATTCCCCAGTCCAGTTTGGACAAGCCCAAGAGCCGGAGTCTTCGAGGCCTGGGAAGGTGGCCTAAAGTTGGAACAGCTGCGGAACTGCCCGCCCACTCTCCGGAGCCACATGCTTCCCTTTTGATCAGCCTCTCGGGCTTACATAACACACTTGGAAGTCAAGAATCCTCCTTATCGACGGCCCCCAAGGGGCTGGCGAAACTCTTGCTATGAAGAAATCTTTCCATTGAGAAAAATTCCCCTGGCACTCACGCTCAGTGGCTCGTCTGTGCCACTGCAGAGGTGACGGACGGTGGCGTGAGAAGGGCGTCCCCAGGGCTCCCGAGCCCCTGCTCCCTGCTGGCTGTGTGTCATGCTCCTGGTGCCTGGAAATGGAATGCGACCCTCTCTTTTGTCCTCTGTGTCCTGCTGACATCACCAACAACCACCAAAGTTGGTGACTAAATTCTCACCACGTGCCAGGCCCCGTGCTGGGCATTTCACCCGGTGCTCACGTGACTGTGGCGATGTGTTCTCGTGCCACTTTGTAGAAGAGGGCACTGTGGCTCAGAGCAGGCAGGCAGCTGAGCCAGCTGGCAGGTACCCATCCCTCCCGTCTCCAAGGCACAGGACAGCCACTCCCCAAAAAGAACAGGACACCAGCCCCGTGCAGGCATTTAAAGCACTAGCTAAAGAGCTTCCTCTTGCCACAAGTGAGGATGGTCTCATCCCGTGGGGATACCAGGACATAGGTCCACTTTTCAGAGAGCAGGCTGTGCGATTCTGGGCTCTCCTTGGCCTTGTGTCCTCTGAGGCCCCAGAAATCAGAAGATCTGGGGGGCCAGGGCTTGGGGACAGAGGCCAGCAAAGGCCATTTAGAAAGATCCTGGCTGAGGCCCACCCATGACCTGCAGAAATGCGTCTTTCACGGGGTCTCTGGAAACCGGAGCCCTGTAAATCCAAGAAGATGAAATTGTGAGAGTCTGGGCCACAGCTATAGGCTCCGATTCGGCAGGCAGCCGAGGGGCCCCGGCCTCAGAGGGAACTCAATGAATTTGTTAGGGAACTGAAAACAGATGATTTCAATCAGCAGGGGGAAAAAAAAAAAATGACTTCATGGCCACAGTGACTGAAGGAGGCCGCGTTTGGCTGCCAGGCCCTGTCCGGGAGGCCTTCCAGAAGGCCTGGACTGTTCCTCAGCCACTGGCCGGGGTCTTCCCTGCGAGGGGCTGGCCGCGGCGTGACCAGGACGGAAGGCCGGTGGCCGTAGAGCAGCCTTGCGAGGCCCAGCGATAACCCGGCACGCCCCGCCCCCGCGCTTTCTCCGGGCGCTTTCATGAATGGCCCGGCTTCCCAGGCAGCGGATTGGCTGAGGACCGGCCGGCGAGGCCCAATCAGCGGCCGCGGCCTTCCTGTCTCCGCGTGGGGCCTGTGCCCCCGAAGCCATGAATGGCGCAGCCTGGCTGCCTGCAGCGGCCGCCGCCAGCCGGCCCCTCCCCCAGGGGAGGAGGCGGAGGGGAAGGGGATTTTTTTTTTTTTTTTTTTTTAATTCCCCAGACCGTTCAGGGTTCTGGTGCAATTGTGTCATTCTGAGGCTTGGCTGCAGCTCCTGACAATAGCCCTGGGGCTTCCCTGTTGCCGCCAGGGTTGACATTCAAGGTCTTGTGACAGGGAAAAGACTTGCTGGTTAGAAATGCATTTCTTTGCCTGTGTCTCAGACTGACTTGGAGTTCCAAGGAAAAAGCATGAGCAGGCAGTGCTACTGGGCAGAGGCAGGGCCAGTGCAGGAGGCTCGGGATGTGTGCATGCTGCTGGAAATTTCTCCTGCAACCGGAGGGCTCGGTCATCCCCACCCTTGGTCACCGGCCTTGTCCCGTTTTCATGTGCCACGTGCATGTGAGCCTTGGGGCCCCAGTGGGGAGCCCAGCCATTGGACTGCATTTCCTGTTAAGTAGGAAAACATGTTCTGTTTGCTGATGTTATAAAGCAGGCATGTGTTTACAAATGCTGGAGTGAGTGCGGTGACTGTGCCTGCTTCCGGCCTCCCCTCCCCAAATGGAGTGATTTGTACAGCTGACAGAGGGGGCCTGCTCTTCACAGGGGACACCCTGGCTCAGGAAAACTGTACTCAACAGAATCCACAATCCAAAAGATGTACAGAAAGTTCTCTCACAAAGCGGGTGGAGGCCAGGATGGGACAGGCCTTGAATGCCAACTGCAGGAGGCGGTTCACCACCCAGGGGAGTCATGGAAGGTTGGGGAGATGGACAGTGGCATTTTGGAGCTGGTTCTCCCACACTGCCAACACACACACCCCATAGGGACCTCTCTGCCAATCTCTGTCTGCCAATCTGTGTGTGCTGTGGGGCTGACTCTGCATGGGACTTCTGCATTTGGACTATGCACACTGCTTCCTGTGACCCTTGGCTGCTCCTCCTGAAAGGCTCCCGAGGTGTTGCTCCATTTGAAGGATGAGCAAATGGAGGTTCAGAGTTACCTGCAAAAGGTCTCACAACTTTGGAGGTGAGTCCTGCCACATGGCCACAGCCACAAAACAGGTGGGTTGCTGAACACCAAGCTGCCACCGAGTTGTTGCCACAGTTGTTAGGACTGGTGAAAAATGTCTCTCCTGACAAATTTCTAGACACCAGACCCTCGCTTCCTGGGTGGTCAGGGGAGGTCAAGAGCGTGTGGCCAGGGTTGGCCTGACAAATCCAGTTTCTGTTGTTGTACATTTTCCTATGGCGTCTAGTTTAAATTGTTCATCTAGTTCTTGGTCGGGAGGCCCATTTGAATCTTAAAGATGACTGAGGACCTTGAAGAGATTTTTGTTGATACCAATTTTCTCTATGGTCATTTACTGTGTGAGATGTGAAAATGTAGAAACAGGTAAATGCCCAGTTCTACAAATACAAACGTTAGCTGTCGTGGAGGCAGGGTTGACCTATGCCATGAGGCCTCTGGGAAACTCCACTGTGTCCTCATGGGAAAGGAAGGAAAAAGGCAATTCCTATGTCAGTGTTTTCATAGAAATACTTGGCCATGGTTTGAATGTGTCTCTTAGAGTTCACGTATTAGAAACTTGGTCCACAACACAGTATTGAGATCAGTGGAGTCTTTGAGAGGTGATCGGGTCACAAGAGTTCTGTCTACATGAAGAAGCAGATCAGTCCACTCACGGGAAGTGGCTTTGTTATAAAAGTGAGTGCTCACTGGCATACGTTTCTGCCTACCATGTGATACCCTCCACCTTGTTATAACAGTGCATGGCCTCACCAGGTGCCCAGCAGAGGCTGGCACCATGCTGAGACTTCTCAGTTTCTAGAACCATGACAGTTTCCTTTATAAACTTCCCAGCCTCAGGCATTCTGTTAGAATAACAGAAAACTGACTAAGACATAGTTTCCATCTCTCAGATCTGAAACCACACTTGGAGAAGGGGTGCTTTAGTGCACAGAGAAAAGCCAGGGCTGGGCCTTTTCCCAGCCTTGTTGTGGCTAAGTCTGGCCCCATGGTGGGAGATGAACTGTCCTCTGTGATGCTTAAAGGCCATCGCCTGCATGAGACAGCTCTATAGAGTTGTCGTGTGCAGCAGCCACATCCTACCTCTAAGACCTTGTAGACGAGGGCTACCCTGAAGGCTGGAGGGCCTGGGTCTCCAGTATTATGCTGCCATGTTATCCTGGATCGCCCCTCACTGGGCTCCTGTGGGACAGAGAAATCAGTGCCTCTGGTTTTCACTCCCATCTAGAGGTCTCTTGTCCAGCTTCCTCACCTGGATCCTGATCAGCGCGTCAGGGCTCAGCCTCAGTTTCCTGATTCTGTTGTGTCCAGGAGAGGTCGGATGCACCACTTGTCCAAGCCCAGGGGAAGTGGAGCCCATAGCTGGAATCGTGATCTGGTGCGACACCCTGTGACAGGGCATGACAGGTGAGACCCTTTGACACCCACTTATGGTGTGGTCATTGCCTCAAAGCAGAGCCCATGAAAGGATGCTGAGATCACAGCTGAAGGGGAGTGGGGGCATTTGTGACTTGCAGCTGCCACACACCTCTTCACTTGCTAGTGGCCCAGTATACTAGAGGTCTCCTCTCCCTTCAGGACATGGAGTTGGAGATCATCGTTGGGCAGCATGAGCTTGTGAGGGAGAACTGTCCATGTTTCCCACCTATGGTGGCTGCCAGCAATCCCTGGTGAAAGGGAGCCTGTGGACACATCACTCTGAGCTCTGTGTTCATTGTCATCTGGCCCTTATGTGTCTTCTTGGGTACAGCAAGAGGTGGGGGCAGTGAGCCATGGGCCAGGGTCACACTCCAAGGTACACCCAGGTTCACTGGCTCCTTTCCCCACCACCACGCCAGGTTTATGGAACAGACCCTCACCCCAGGCCCCTTTGTCCTCTCCTCATAAGGACGTCTGTTGTTAGATTTAGGACCCATCCTAGTCCAGGATGACTTCACATCGAGATCCTTAACTTAATTATGTGTGCAAAGAGCCCTTTTGCAAATAAGTCTGTGAAAGTTATTGGGATCAAAATGGAGTCATGTGTGTCAAGCCCTAACCCAAAAGAAAAACAAGACACAGTAATAGATGGAGCTGGGAAACTAGGAAGGAAAGGTTCTCCTACGAGTGTGCTGAGAACAAGAGGTCTCCCAGAAGGCCCTGCCAGAGCCCACGACTTGATGAAGAACATGTCTGCGAGGATGTGTGACCACAGCTGTTCACTCATGGACTGCTGATCCTTCGGCGGCCTCCAAATTAGTTCTCGGGCCTAGCATTATCACGTCGAAGCAATTTGGGCAATCCTCTACTTTTGGGTTTTAAAATCCTTCTCCGCTCGCCCCAACCTCTTGAACATACACAAACTCTTCATGGCACGTGGGTCCCCTGCAGTGCCACTCCGGAGAGAACTCACTGTTCATTACTGAGATAGGCGAATGACATCTGCTGCTTCCCGAGGATGTGACTTAGGGAGGCAGCTCCATCCAGCCCCTAGAGAGCTCTCAGAGAAAAGCGAGGGGCAGAGGGCACCCCAGGACATGTGGAAGGCTTCCCAGAGGAGGACCACTGACTTGGGTCTTGAGGGGAGTCCCTGCTGGAGGAAGAGAAGGAGTCAGAGGAAGACTTAGGGTGCACGGAGGCCTGCATGGCGTGGTGTCCTGGAGGCGGGGAGTCTGGGGACCATGGAGATGGAGGGTCGAGCACCTCCAGATGGAGCCACTGTCCGGGCTGTGTCTGAGGGCTCAGTCCATAGGCAGCAGGAGTTGATCCCAGGCTGGGGGTGAACCCAGTGTGTGCAGGACACAGGTGGAGGAGCCAGGTGCTAAGGGAGGCTTACTGGGTTCCAGGAAATGCAGCGAGCTGCCTTTGTAAGACGGGGGGAGAATTAACTGAGAAGCATGGCCCTCTGTGATCTGATTCTGAGCTTGGAGCTGAGCTGTAACTTTGGGGGACCCTGCGCCTGGCCTAGAGGCTGGAATCCCTCTGCGTTCTCCTCGGAAACCCCAAAGTCAGCCTCCTCCAGCTCACCCTGGGGTCTCCCTAGTGGGTCAGGCCACAAGATCTGGCCTAGGTGAACAGAGAGGGGCCCAGGCCTAAGCAGCAGGCCAGGGAGAGGTGCTCAGGGAAGCCCCTCCCACCCTGTGGCCTCTAGGTTTCAGAAGGAGATGTGGCGCCCTGCCACCTCCAGGGTCACTCTGGTGCCAAAGCCTGGTCCCCAGAGTCACCAGCCTCTGGGTCTTGCTGTTTTTCTGTCTCCACTGAAGCCTGTCGGCAAACCTGCCCTGGCGTTTGTGGGGAGGGCAGAAGCACCCTCAGTTTTCTAAGGGTGTTTGGGAACTGTTCGCTAAAAAAGCTGACATATCGGCAGCTGGAAGACTTGCCCCTCGCTAGGGACCCTCCAAGCTGGGCTCAGAACTGGAACAGAGTACCTGGTGGGACAATTTCTTCATCTCTGTCCCTCTGTCTCTGTGTGTCTCTTCTTCTGTCTCTGTCTCTCTTTGTCTCTGGTCATCTGTCTCTGGATCTCTTTCTCTGTCTACTGTCTCTTTCTATCTCTGCCCACTGTCCTTGTGTCTCTGAATCTGAGTCTCCGCCTTTCTCTGTCTCTCTCTCTGTCTTGTGCCTCTCTGTCTCCATCACCTCTGCTTCTGGCCTCTCTCCTCCCACCCTCCCTCCCAGGGCAGGGTTTCTGCTTCAGCCTGGCGGAATGAGCCCTGGGAAGCTTGGCCTCTCAGGGCCCCTGATCTGGGGCTTTCTTCCCCTGGTTAATTAACAGTGAATATGCCGCCTGGGAACAGGGCAGAGCTGAGGGGCTGCAGGGAAGGCCAGGAGAGCCAGGCAGACATAATAAGCCTGGCTGGCCACATTCCAGGGATGCCAGGCCCAGGAAGGCTGGGCCACCATGTGTCTCCACCTGTGAGCCCCGGTGGGCTGAGAGAGAGTCTAGCAGGTGGCCTGGCATGAGCCCGTGCCCTCCTCGCCTAACCAGCTCTGGCCTCCATGACAGGTGTGGCCTGATGGTGGGAAAAGCCACTGTCCCCAGGGTCCAGCAGGCCTGGGCACCAGCCTGTAGGGTTCACTCCTCTGAGCGACTTCACCTTCGAGGGCCTCAGTGTCCCCCGAAAAGTGGACATCGTGCAGCAGATGGGATTCTTGAGGTGGCTGAGGGGAACTGCTCCAGTAGCCACTCTGATGACAGCTCTGTGAGATGCTTGGAGAGTAGGGTCCCTCGCGCTGGGCCAGGTCAGCAGGGTTCGAGCCCTGAGTGATTGTTTCAGGGGCACTCGGAACCCAGGATGGTTGCAAAAAGGCCTGAACAGAGCCTCCTAGAGACAGTCAGCTTCCTGTAGCAGGCACAGACACCAGTCACGGGAAGAACAGTGCCTGAATGGGGTCCTGAGAGCCAGATACCTGGGCTTTGTTTTCTCCAGGCTGCTCTGCCCTGGGGAGAGGGGCACCCAGCCTGAGCCGGGAGGAGGAGAGAGCCTGCCCAGGAGCCAGCTGCCCCCAGGCCCCACCCTGGCTCCCCGATCGCTGGCCATTAGAGGGACCAGGCAGGTGACTTTTCCTCTCCGAGCCTCGGGATTAGGGTTTTTTATTTTTCCATCTGTAAAATGGGACTAGAGAATTTACCTCAGGGCATTGGGAGATCTGAATAGGTAGATGCCTGGGTGATTAATCCAGTCTGTCCCCAACTCTTGCCTAATATTGCAGTTTTCAGAGATATTTTGCAGGGACGTAGCCACAGAGTAAGTTCCGAGCATTCAACCCCAGGGCTTTGAGTTTCTGGTTCAACCTGTTTCACACCATGGAACAGTGACATTGGGAAGTCACTGTGACTGAAGCACAGTACGGCCCTGATGGGCTCCTCAGGCACTCTGCAAACTTCGGGGTGGGTTTCCCACCTGGAAGTCACTGCTGGATACACGAGGGAGGACCAACAGAAGGAGGGGTGACGGGGACCCTCGTTCTGGAGGGGACTGTCCTGGGTAGGGCTGGACGCCCCCTCTGCTTGGCACCACGGCCCACGCTGACCTGCAAGGGCTGGCACCCGCTTGCCCGCGCACCAATCCCGGGGCTGGGCGCTGTGGGGCGGGGAGCGTGAGAATGTGCCCAGACCGGGTCTCGGGAGACCCTTTAAGCTGAAGTTAGGAACCCAACCCACCTTTCTTGTGGAATAAATTTGCAGGTTTGCCGCCTCCCATTGTGGAAACAGAATTTCCAGGATCAGTCGGTAAGAGGTATAGGAAGGATTCTACTAGGCAAAAATAAGAGAGAGAGAGAGAGAGATGCTTATTTCCCAGAACAGGGAGCGTCTATGCTTCTCCCAAGGGAAGAAACCCTGGGAAAGGTGGCCACACCCAGAAGGGTAGCAGTCTGTCCTACACATATGTGTCCAGGTTTTTTTTTTTTTTTTTTTTTGAATAGGTAATGTAAAAATTTTTTTGGATTCTCTTAATCTGATCCTTTATTTTAAGATTAGGTTCTTCCTCTTTACCTTCTCAATGAAGCCAATTTAAGGACTTATAGTATTTATTTATTTATCGGTGCTGGGGATCAAACTCAGGGTCTCGTGCTTGCTAGGCAAGCGCTTTACTACTGAGCTAAATCCTCAACCCCGACTTACAGTATGCTTGAGGAATTTTGGATGTGATGGGTCTGGAAGGAAAGGAGCCTAAATTAACCGAGGAATGCCCATATGGATCACCTTGGGCAACTTTGACTGAGGCCCAAATGTTGCAGTCTTTTTAAAATACAAGTTTTAGTTATGATTTCCTCGTCTCCTTTTTACCTATCGTTTATTTTTTCTATTCTATTTCAAGAAGAAAAGACGTATGGGTGCCTGGGGTCATTTCCCAAGGCCTGTGCAGCCCTGTGTGGCCAGGGCCACCTGCTACTGCCTTAGCCTCTTAACCCCTTGCTCACCCGCCCTGCTTCACTGGGCTTCTGTCGGAGTTAGGGGGCTGGCCCAGCGAGCTCTTCCCTACTCAGCATCTCCCCACTTTCTTCTCCTCTGATCTGTTCATTTGGGTCTCATCCAGAGGGCATCCCAGACCACCTAGTCTGGTCCCCACCCCATCACTCTATTTCATCCCGTGTCGATTTGCCAGAACTGCTGGGACAAAGGGCTGTGATTTGTGGCCTCCGGCTCCTGGACGCTGGACAAAGTGAAAGTGTCAGCAGGGTGGCCCGAGAGAAGGGGCTGTCCTCTCCCCCTGGCTTGCTGTGCCTTATCCCACCCCCAACCCCCGTGTGTCCCATTTCCCCTTTCATAAGGACACCAGTCACATTGGGTTAGGGCCCTTCTGTAAAGACCTGTCCCCAAATAAGGCACATTCCAAGGTCCTGGACTTGCAGGCTTCAGCATCAGAATTTTGTTTGCCACGGTTCTCTCCACAGCACTTTCCTTCATCATATTTTCTCCAGCACTTAGCACTCAGGCTCCATGCTACCTAGGAGCTTGCCTCTTTTTCTGTGTTTGCTCCCCCACCTTGGAATCTGCAATCTCTAGGGTGCTGGCTTGCATCAGGCAGGGGAGGAAAAGTAGCTGAAAGGCTAAGGAGCTCATGGGACAGTGTGCAGTGTGCAAGGCCGGGTGTGACCCTAGGCTAAGGCTCAGTCACTGGGTGACATAGCCTTGGCGGTTTTGGAGCATCTGTGGGACCTGACACCTCAGATCACTCCAGATCACCCATTTCACCCTTGTCTGACACCCACACCTTCGACACCTTCGTTCTCCTCACCTATTTCCCGAATTCCCTTCCCAGCAGCCTTTGTCTGACAGATTCTAGTGGATTATGCAAAAGAGGCTTGCCAAGAATTTGGGGTTGTTTGAAGACTTCCGAAGGCAGCCCTGGCCCTGCCTGGGGGACAAAGGCCTGTCTCTTCCTCCGAATGTGGAGGATCAAATTAAAGTTGGCTTGTGTGTTTCCCAACCCTGTTGTCGGGCGCAGTGTTTAGCTAATTCGAAGACCCGAAAGGCCTCGGAAGAGAGCGGCAGAAGAAAGGGCCCAACACAAAAGGGGCAGGACAAGAGGGCAGACTGTAAAGAAAACCTCCAGGAATGCGGCTTGCTCCTGGACAGGCCCTCCCACCGCTGCCCACCCCGGCGAGCGGTGGGAGCGGCCCCTGACCTGTGCCCGCAGCCTGAATTCCTAACATCTGGCCCGGGAAAAGGATATGGAGCGTGCCCTGGCAAATCTCAGATCTGCAGACAGACCGGACACTGGGGCCCAGAGGTGGGGAGTGAGCTGCCCAGTTACACAGCAGCAGTCCAAGTGCCAGGGCTGCCAGTTGCCCATATTCCCTGCTGGATGCCAGGCAAGGGGGTGACACTGAGGATGGAGAGCCTGGCCTGGGAAGGTCTCTGGTCTTCTGTGGTCCTTGCATTCAAGGCAGGGGCCCCGGCCTCTAGGGGTGCCCCCACAACCAGTGGCTCTGGGTCCTGATTCTTAGGGTGACATCTGATGATTTCTCCCTGCCCCTTCCTGTGTGGAAGATGCTTTTGGGACCCAGGGTCCACGAGGATGGGCAGCTCTCTGCGATCTGAGCTAGAGGCTGGCTCCAGCCCCTCTCCTGGCTCAGGGTCTGCTCGCCCCCCGCCGAGCCCCCAGCTTTGGCCTGCTCCTGAGCCCGGCCTCCTGCTGGCTGCCTTTGTCTGGCCTGGGGTTTCACAGTCAGTGCTGGTCTCTTGCTGGAAGATCTCAGGTTTCCCCTATAGCTGGGAGGGTCCTTTGAATTTACGAACTGGTGACCTCCCAGGAGCTGAGTCCTCCCACCTTGCTTTAAGCTTGGAGGTTTTGGGCCTGGGGTGGCTGAACTGGGCTGCAGGCATCACCTTCCTCAGTGGGGCAGGCACTAGGTGCCCAGGTCCCCAGGGAACTGGACCTGGTTGATCCCTTAGTTTTAATTCTGAAAATAAAGAAAAAGAAAGAACTTTAGAGAGTCTTGGTGGGTCCTGGCAGATGCCTAGAGGTCCAGCTGAGCTTTGGCCTCTGCTGCCTAGGTACACGTCTCGGCTCCTCTCACTTCCCTGGTCTGTCAGACGGGAGTCACAGAGGCCATGTCGATTGGGCCTCCTCTCCCAGCTTCTCCCTGGTGCTCAGGCTCCACTTTGCTCTTTTCCGGGGACTTCCTGCCCTCCTTCGATGGCCCATCCTGTCACCTCACCTGAATCAGGGCTGTCCACCCCTCCCACTAGCTCTCCGGTGACAGTCCCTCACATCACAGCTGGACCCAGGGCCTTCTCTGGGTCCCACTCTCCTCTTTCCTGCAACACTGCACAGACGTCGTTCCCTTAAATGGCGAGGATTTGGGGTGCTCTTGTGGGGTGGGGGACCAGGCCTGAAAGGCAGGACCCCTGACCTCCTGGGGCTCCCAATCTGGTGGGGCTCAGGGGGCTCCTTGATGCCTTCTCTCCAGTCTCCTCCCTTTCCCCAAGTGACCTCACTGGTTCCCATGGATCAAAATATCTTCAAGCTGATGACTTCCAAATTTGTCCTTCCAGCCGTGACCCCTCTGAACTTCAGACATGCATATCCGGCTGTCCAGTTGGTGGCTCCCATTGGGGTCTCACGGCCATGGCACGCAGAGCATGTCCGAGCTGGTTTATGCCCCGGCCTTTCCCAGTCCCACCACGTCTTCCCCACCGCGGACCTCCCCACCCCTGCCATGAGCTCCATGCAGGAGTCTTCGCATTCTCTCAGCTTTCCTCAGCCGCTCTCTGGAGCTCATCCATTGTGCTTCCTGCCCTGAAGACGCACACCTTGTCGTGTGCTCCACCGACACAGCATCCGTGAGACCACACCACCACGAAGAGGCAGAGAGCCGGAGCCCCTGCTTTCGCCTTGGAGAAATCAGCAAGGCCTTGGTCCTCCTCAGGCCGGCTGTGTCACACAGTGGCGCTCCCTGGGGACCAGCCTCTGATGGGCGTTACCAAGCCACAGCCCCCTCAGGGGCTTCACGGCTCTCCCAGCCACGAACAGAGAGCTCGTTCTGGCTTCTCAGGGTGCCCAAGAGCAGCTTTCCCTCCAGTCTGCGGCTGACCCTTTCCCCTTGGGAAACCAAGTCCCAGTTCTTGACAGAGAGTAAGGAGGATGGGACAAAGGTGCTAGGGAGAGGAAGGAGAGCTGGGGTCACTGCTGCCTCAACTTCAGCCTTTAAGAAGGTCATTCTTTCAATGAGGTATTTAGTGAGCAGCTACTATATGCTAGACACCAAGCCAGGTGCAGGCAGGGAGCTGGAAGCATGACCCACAGGACCAAAGAATGTGCAGCACAGCAGGAAAAGCAGAGCCTTCAGAACTCCACATGAAGGGCTTGTGCTCCCAACGAGAGGTTAAGTAACTTGCCAACGGCCACAGTGCAAAGACAGAAGGTCAGTGACCACGCTCGTGTTCCATCTGGGCCTCTCTCCCTCCGTCTGCTCATTTATTCATACACTGAGTGCCCGGTATGTACTAGGTGCTAAGCCAGGTGTTGGGACTGAAGTAGAGAACAAAAGGAAATAGTTCCTGCCCTCCAAGAGACCACACTCCTGTGGGGAGGAGGGAAATCCTCCCAGGTCTACTAGATGACACAGGGTTACAGAAGTGCCACCTGGGCCACCCGCGTGAGCAGGAGCCAGCCATGTGCAGGGCTTGCACATGTGTGTTCGTGTGTGTGTGTGTGCATGCCTCTCGGGACTCGTGATGTATACATACATGCAGGTATCTGTGTGCCTGAGTGTGCTCTGTGTGAGTGTGCACACGGCTGTCTCTGTGCACACGTAGGAGCACGTGCGTGTGCATGAGTGAATGCCTTACTCCATTTTCTGTTGCTGTAACAAGATACCTAAAGCTGAATACTTATTAAA
>PVJO010027680.1:0-19302 GCA_004026905.1 Hystrix cristata
CTATTGCTGCACCTATCTGTTTTTGAACTTCTGTTGCTATCATCTCTGAGAGTTTGGTTGGGTGACTTCTGACATCTTCGATGTCATTGTCTTCTGTATTTATGCTGGTTGGGCTTGGGGTCTGGGGTTGCGTTTTGCTTCTATGTCTGGTCATTTTCTTTGTATACATATGTACTTTATCCCTCTTAGTTTGTTCTCCAAGTTGGTTTGATACTTTCTTTGTATGAGGTTACAAAAAGATAGGTAATAGTGTCCTCCTTGGGAATGTCTGTGTTTGCGGTTTCTTCTGGGTATATGTGTTTCTTGGATCTTATGACATTTAGACCTCCAGGGTTATCTTCAATGATAAGGTCATGGTTGGTTCCAGTTGGTAATGGTGACTTCAGAGAGGAGAAGGGAAAAGAGAATAACAAAGCAAAAAGCTAAAAGAATGACAATGGGAGAAGAAAGAGGGGGAAAAAACAAACATACAAACAACCAAAAAAAAAAAACCAACAACAGCAAAAATAAAGTCTGGGAGGAAAAGCAGAAGACAGTGTTACCCGTGTTGAGTCCCCGACCTTATGCCTAAATGTTGATGGATCCAGACCCTGCCGCCCGTGGCGTGGTGGGCCTGTGGGCCGGTCCGCAGACTGGCGCGCACCTTTCTCACCTCAGCAGGCCGTATTCTCCTGTTTAGCAGGCTGCTTGCGCGGTCCCAGGTGTCTCACGGGCACCGGTCAGGTCCTTGTAGATGTGGGGACCCATTGAGTTTGCCTCTCCAGCGAGCTGCACACCACCCATGGCGTGGTGGGCGTGTGGGCGGGTCCACAGACTCTATCTTGTTTTTTGATCCATTCGGCTAGTCTGTTTCTT
The DNA here is from genome assembly GCA_004026905.1 of Hystrix cristata. Classification (NCBI taxonomy): domain Eukaryota; kingdom Metazoa; phylum Chordata; class Mammalia; order Rodentia; family Hystricidae; genus Hystrix; species Hystrix cristata. The sequence continues at coordinate 856 of PVJO010027680.1, forward strand.
TTGATTGGTGAGTTGAAACCATTTACATTGATGGTTACAGCTGTTATGTACTGACTTATCTTTGTCATAGATCTTTTCCATTGTTTGTTCTGTTTCACCTCAGTTTAACTGTTTGTCTTGCCTAGTGGATTATTATTTATTAGTATCCTTGTAATTATAGTTTCCTTTTTCCTTTTCTAGGATATCTTTCAAAATAATTCATAGACTGAAAATCAAAGGATGGAAAACAGCATTTCATGCAACAGGAACCCAGAAAAAAGCAGGGGTAGCCATCCTAATCTCAGACAAAGTGAACGTTAAACCAAAACAGATCAAGAGGGACAAAGAGGGTCACTATGTACTTCTCAAGGGAAAATTCCAAGAGGAAGAAATAACAATCATTAATACTTATGCACCAAATATCGGTGCACCTAACTACATAAAACAAATATTAAGGAACATGAAAGATCACATAAATACTAATACAATTATAATGGGAGACTTCAATACTCCACTGTCACAAATAGACAGATCAACTAAACAAAAACTTAACAAAGAAATATCAGAACTGAATCAAATCTGTGAACAAACGGACTTAGCAGATGTATACAGAGTGTTCCACCCCACAACAACAGAATATACATTCTTCTCAGCTGCACACAGGACGTTCTCCAAAATAGACCACATACTAGCTCATAAAGCATGTTTAAGTAAATGCAAGAAAAGTGAAATTATACCATGCATACTATCAGACCATAGTGCAATAAAACTGGAATTCAATGGTAATAGAGAATAAAAACACCACATAAACACTTGGAAACTAAATAACATCCTTCTGAACAATAGCTGGGTCACAGAAGAAATTAAGCAATTTCTTCAGTTTAATGATAATGCTGATAACCACATACTGGAACCTATGGGATACAATGAAAGCAGTACTACAAGGGAAATTCATTGCATTGAACTCCCACATCAGGAAAACAGAAAGAGCCCAAATAAACAATTTAATGTTGAACTTCAACCATCTAGAAAAAGAAGAACAAATCAAGCCCAAAGCTCATAGGAGAGAGGAAATTATTAAGATCAGAGCTGAAATTAATGCAACTGAGACTAAGAAAACAATACAAAAAAATCAACAAATCAAAGAGTTGGTTCTTTAAACGAATAAATAAAATAGAAATATAATGAGTTTCAAACTCAGAGGCATAAAATCAAAAGCTGGTACGGTTAGCATCTTTGGGCCTGTCTTGCTCTGTTCAGATTGTTCCTGCCTGAAAGGTTGAGGGATATAAGTTTCAGTACTTGGTATGTATGTTGTTAGTTGATGCAGTTTTCAATATGAAACCCATTTCTTCAACTATGCATGAAATCTCTCAGTCCATAGATGCTCTATTTAACCTCTATAAAAAATAAACGCCCAAACTTTTATCAGCATGAGAAAAGGAGAACCACCAAATGAGATGAAGTATAGGAAAAGATACACATTCATCTTCAGTTTCAAAGGTATCCAGTGGCTATAATGTCCTCTGCCTTCTGAGGACATGCTGTGTAAACGATGTTAGTTCTCATCCATTCCCACCGGCATCTCAGATTTCAGTTATCTCAAGTCTGCTAAGTCAGTTTCCACACTTCCAACTCCTTACTAACTTTCCTTATCCCTGTGGTTATATTACATTTCATTCCCTGTTTTTTCTTTTTGGAGTGCTTTAGAAACAATATTAGATACAGATATTCAATTCTCCATTATAACCCAAAACCTTCCAACCCTTCCTTTCAATATGGTAGCAAATTTTTATCCTTTGACAGTAAGTTTACTCTGAGGGAAATTCCCAATTTTTTATAAAATCCAAACATGATTAAAATGATCTACCAGAGTACGTATTATAACACCCATATACATATATATATGCACACACACACATATATAGTAATATTTATATTTAAAATGTTTGCTAATTTATGGTCACAAATTACAAAAGGAATTTAAAATACACAAAAACACATGTTCTTTTCTGTGTTCTAATAGTAGCAGTCAAATATATCTAACAGAAAAATTGAGAGAAATACTGACACAATCAATGTTAGGCAGAAAATCATTAGCAAGCTGGAGACAGCAGAAGGGATGCCTGAAAAGCAAAAAAGATACAATTGTTTCTTCATTTTTTGGAACATTAGCTTTAGGTAAGACTCCCCACAAGTTTGTGGTTTCAAACTTTAGCTCAAGAGAATGCAACAACTCTAAGTATGCTGATAAGGTCTGTGGCCTATATAAAGTTTAGATGATGAGTGAAGACTGGAAAACTTCAATGTCTCAAAACAAACTAGATATACAGATACAGATAACCACCTAAAAAGCAGGCAGGGACTTGAGGCAGGAGATTAGGGCATGGCCAGCCATCTGGGCAAGTGAGCATGAGCTGTCAATCATGGAAATCCAGGACAAATGTGCAGTAAAATAGTTCCCAACTTCTGCACCTGGGACCAACCAGAAACTCCTATCTTCAATTCTTCTGATGAGAAATTAAGCAGGTTTTTGATAGGATGGCCTACATCTGACATCAGAATGGGAGATACACTGTAATCTCTTTCTTTTCCTACTTTAATTTGCCCACACTTGCTCTGCAGAGCATACTTATTTTCCTACTTTCAAATAAATGTAAAACCTCAGTACCTTTTTTGTGTATCTTAATCAATTCTTTGTTTAGGACAAAAGAACCTGGCTCTAGAATGACCCCACACCACCTTAGAACTCCAGTAACAGAGCTACTTCTCTCTGAAGTAGATAAACACAGCCCACTCCATTTGTACAAGAACAGTAACATAGGTAGAGATCACTACAGAAATGGGGAAAGAGGCAAAATCTTTGGCCCCTATCTGTTGCCCATTAGAAACATGATTTGTGTAACTCTTAGGACAGAGGTTGAATAGGTAACTAAAAACAAAACAGTTTGACTTCGATTTTATATCCTTTGCTGCCACAAAATGGGTCAAATCTCTTTTCAGCTCTACATTTAGGTCTGTTAACCATTTAGAGTGCTTAAAAACTGGCAAAACAAGGTGGATTAGTTCTTTTACATAATCTCACCCACTTTAAGAGTGAAGATACTGGGATGAGTGATTTTCAGGGACCTCCAACTAGTATAATCTGACAATCTTCAGCCATTGTCCAGCCTTACTTATCCTGAACCTGTGATCACCTGGGGACAAAACCATGCCCAAGCCATAAAAATTCCAAAACTATGACAGCAAGAATGAAATATGACAGCAAAGCTGAGCCAAAGGTCAACCAGACCCCAGCCCAACAGTTAATCCCATCTTTGTGGCCTCTTGTCTTTGTGGGTGAGCCAGTCTAAACCCATGCATCAGAGTTTGCCCCTTCCATGACCTAAGCCAGAGTTCTTCCCTATCTTCTAATTTTCCAATTATGGCTTTTTTTCTGCAAATCTGTGCTTTAGTTTTAATTTCCATTATTATAGATAGCAAGGACCTAAACTAATCAGCAATACTACTCAAGGCACACCTGAATATAAACTGATTTTCCCAGTAATAACTCAAAGAATAGTCCATGAAAAATATCCCCCAAAATTTCCATGGAAAAATATCTATCTTGCATATCTTATAGGAGAACTTGAGGCATTCCAAGGTCATGCTCATTGCCATAAATCAGCCACAACAGAGCTAGAATAAAACCCTGGTTTCCCAAGGCCCACTCCATTATATCTCCACAAAGCCAGTGGTCTATCCAAATGAAGGTGCATTAGAAAATCATAGTGGACACAAAAATCTATCAGTCTGAGTTGCCTGGGGCCATCTGCCAAACCTCATGAGAGGCTTAATCAACATCATTCTGAAACCCCGATAAGCTGAGCTTCAAATATGTACACAGAACTACAAAAAAAATTAAAACTCTTTCGCCACCATAGGCTCTCTTCAAGACCAAGGAGGAAGCTGTGTGTGGTGGTGCCTGCCTGTAATCCCAGAACACCGGGAGGCTGGGGCAGAAGGCTCACAAGATCAAGCCCAGCCCAGGCAACTTAGCAACTTAGCAAGACCCTGTCTCAAAATTTAAAATTTTAAAAAGGGATGGGAATAATTTTAAAAGGGATGGGAATAATTCAGTGTGAGATTCTGACACATCTCTGATTCTTCCCACCCTCAAATTCGGATTTAGTAAACATTCAGTGGGTAACCTGTACACTATGGAAAATGTCTTTACATGAATGTTCAACCACCTTAAGAGATGAGCAAGTTTATCTCAATGTTAAGGCTGTGGAAACTGAGGCTCAGAAAAGTTTACCCAGTACCATGTGGCACATAAGTGGTACAATAAGTAAAACTTTATAGGAAAGCAAAAGAAAGGAAAGGAGAAAAAACATCTCAAACAGTTGAACTATCAGTGGTCTTTCCAGAACTAGTCATTTAGTGAAGTCCAAATAGCTTCCTACTCAGGACAGACAAGTAGAATCCTAATCCTTGTCTGGCCATATACCACTGTGGCAGGACCCCCTGCCATAAAGTCAGGAGACCAAAGACAACTACAGAATGGCAGGCTCCATGTTTCCATGACAACCAGTAAGGGCTACACTACAGAGAGCTGACCTTTGAGCCCTAGCTTATGAAAAAGGTAAAGATAAACAACAGGATTAGCCAAATAAACACACAGCCATCCCTAAAAAGTGAGATAACTACATTCTTAGGCAAAGTAGGTGAAAATTGTTGTAACCAATATAATTGACCAATACTCATGTTCAACTAAAGTGAAAAGTTGTGTATCCAATCAATGGATTTAGTTTGTACCCTAAAAATCTTAATGGGACAGGGTTTCCCAAACAAATTCTGCTCTCTTTGTTTGGTCTTTGCTCAGGCTTTGGACACAAGTCCCCTTGGTCAGTGGTGACACTAAAGGAGGTGTTTTTCTTGTCACCATGTGGTGCCTTTGTTTCTTTAGCATCTATCTACTCTCCCACAACACTATCTGTTCCTTTCAGCCATGGCCTCGCTGAGCTTTAGTTTCCTCAACTAGAAAATGGAGGTAGTAATGTTTCAAAGGCTGACTGAGGATTAGCTAAAATAACGAATGCACAATATCTACTACTATTGCCTGTGTCATGATAGGTACCTGAGCAAATGATAACTATTATAAAACTCTTACTTTTTTCAGGGGGCTGCTGGGGATCCAACTCAGCATTCTACCATTGAGCTAAATCCCCAACCCCAAAACTTTTAAACAGTAACTTAATCTGTAATCCATAATAAAAATTTTTCAAAGGCATTTAAAAGAAAGTATTAAGTAATTAGAATTACATGTACACTAGGTGCTTTGAATTCAAATTGCATAATTTTTGCATATAAATCATTTCTAAAAGTTAATAAAATTTTTAGAGCTACAAGAAACCTTTTTTCTGATCAAAAAGATGTAAATTTTATCCACATAATCCCATTAAAACTTAAAATTCTAAATGCCATTAGGTGGAAGGAGTATTTATCCACCAATGTAGAGACTAAAAATGGTATCTAATATACAGAGTCCACCAAAAAAATTTATACACATTTCAGGAAAATAAAAATAGCATTTTTTTCAACAGACAGTGTAACCCTCATATGGGGGACCCTAGAGGATGTCACATATTACAGAAAACCCACTACACTGCCACCCTTTAGAGCAGAAATTGAAAATGCTTGTACCACAATCTCAATGACTGAGGTTAACCAAGCAGCAGTTTGCCATACTAATATATGTCTGAAAGCTAACTGGCCACCACTGTGAGCACCTCTTGTAATTATAGAGGCCAAAGGTAACTTGTATTAATCTTGTGATGTCTCAATAAATTTAGTATTAAAGTATTTATACAAGTTTCTCTTTTCCAGAAGTATGTATACCTTTTGGCAAACTATGTATATAAAACATTAGTAATAATGAAATAGCTTCTTTCATTCCTATATATGAATCAAAATAATTGACACTTTCATTGCTACTGATTCTTAGTCTGAATAGTACTATAAGGCAGGATCATAAAACAAAAACCAAATTTAAACAAGTAGAAATAGCACATCTTCTTAAAATATACATGAATCAAAATTTTAAAAGAAAATCAGAAGATTTCTACATGCCTGAACCCTGACTGACCTTGTCTACTGACTAACAGATTCACCCTGGAAAACAGGAAGACTGAATTCATTATTTCTTTTCTCCCTCTGCAAACTCAATTAACTGTAGCAATATTTGGACTCATTCTGCTCAAAGAAAAACCTTTAAAATGTAATCATGTTTATAATCAATATGTACAAAAGATTGTTATACTTTAAGGAATTGTTTGTTCAATATTACTTTAAAAGAGAAACGTTATTAAATATGTGTGAACGATCTATGATACAATTCAGGAAAAAAACAAGTTTATATTCTCCAGCTTGATAGTGGAGTCTGACGCAGTGGCAGCAAAAGACACATGCTCAAAAAGAACAGAGCTTCCAAAAAATACCGCAGACTTCCTCTTCCCCTTTTGTTCCACTCAGCTTCTTCAGCCTTCCAACTCCAACTCATACAAGCAACTCTCTAGGGAGCTTTCAGGCCTTCAATCTCAGACTGATACTAAGCCCTCTTCAGCTTCCAGCTTCTTGGGGTGAGTAGCTTACTGGATCCTCCAATTCTTCACTGTGGACTATACAGCTTCTATTCCTGTAAGCTGACCTAATAAATCCTCTTGCACAATTTAATGTATGTATGTGTGTGTGAATTTTATATCTATATATCTGTATGTCTATATCTATCTATATCCCTTCAATTCTGTTCCCCTAGAGAACCCAAGCCAATGCATCTTCATAAATTTTCAGAGTATACACACCCATATGAGCTTCATCCAGATAAATAAAACTTTAGCAACATCCTAAAAACCATTTCTACCTCCTCTTGCCTTAAAAAGATAACCATTGGTCTAATAAATACAACTACCTATTAGTTTTACCTGATTCTATACTTTCTGTTAGATAGAAAAGTCTGAACCCATATCAGGCTTCTTTTATCAAGAATATGCCTGTAACATCCACCTGTATTTTGGGTAGCAATAATTTACTCATTTTTAAATCATACTTGACCATATAAATTTAACACAATTTATTGACCCATCCTTCTGTTGGTGAAAATTTTGTATTTTTTCAAGCTGAGGGCTATTATGTATAAAGTTATTACCAACATTTTATTCAGGTATTTTGTTGTTGGGTCTATACTTCCACGTAGAATTACTAGATCATAAGGTATGTGTACATTCAGCTACAGCAGATTGTGTCAATGAGTTTCCCAAAGTGGTAATCTCATCTTCTCTATCACAAGCATGTACAGGAGTGTCAGTTGTTTCACATACCCACTAGCACTGGTATTGCAAGTATTTCAAATTTTAGTCATTCTGGTGGCTGTTTGGTAGTAACTCACTGTGGTTTTAATGTTCATTTCCCTGGTGACTAAGATTAAGGACCTTTCTCCATATTTATAAGCCACTAAGAAATCCGTTTCTGAGGAATCTATTCAAGTCTTTTGCCTATTCTTCAATTACATTTTAATCTTTAATTTGTTGCAGCTCTTTATATACTCTGAATACAAGTCTTCTGTCAAATTAACGCACTCCTGTGACTTGTCTCTTCCAAGCAGCAGAAGATATTAATTTTAATAAAGTATAATTTATCAATATTTTCCTTTATGGTTAGTACTCCTTGGATCTTTACCAAAACTCTCTGCCTATCCTCCAAAAATAATATCTTCCTGTGCTTTCTAAAATATTTCACAATTCCTATTTAGATCCACCATTCTTTTGATAGTTTGGGGTACATACTGATCTTATTCATTGCTTTCAATACTGCTGCAGAACCATTTAATAAATAAGCTGTAATAGTTCTAAGTGGCCTAGAAATGCATATTGTTCAGAACATCATTTCTCCACTAAACTGTAATATGACCTGTGATACTTGTTGTAAAACTAAGAACTAATGGACAAGCATGAAACTAAGTCCTCAGCCCCTCCCCTGTCAAGGCTAAGACTCGAATCTATGAGGAAAGACCATGGTTACCACGGCAACATTCAGACTACAGATGATGACAACGTTGTCAAAGGGCAAGGGCTTAAGCTGCTCTATAGACATAAGCTACTGTATGGCAAAGAAACTTGTGAAAAGTTGTAAGTGACCAGGAGCTGGCCCATAGGTACAGCTCTTCAGGGTCTATTTCTAGACCCTCATTAGTCTCTCTGTGACCCCAAATACAATGTCTTAATTTATAGTATACATTGATATCTGGTAGTATAAATCCTTCAGCTTTGATTATCTTCTTTAAAGTCATCTTGCTCTGTAATCCTCTGAATTGTCATCTAAACAGTATTAGAATCAGGTGCTCAATTTCCACTCACCCCCCCCAAAAAAAACCTGTTGGATTTTTATTAGAATTTTAATAAATCTTTAGATCAATGTGAGAACAGATAAATCTTTGATAGTGTCTTTTAATTTATAAATATGGTAAGCCTCTCCATTTATTTAGATTTTCCTTTATTTCTATCAATAGTATTTTTACAGTTTTTAACATTAATGTCTTATGTTTTTCATTAGATTTCCCATTTGATTTTTTGGTACTACTTAAGCAATGTTTCTTTAATTCGTCTTTCTTTTGCAAGCATATAAGAAATGTGTTTTCAAAACTAGCGATCAGAAGGATAAACTTGAGTCATTTGTAGGAAAATGGATGCACCGTCAAGCTATAATGACAAATGAAGTAACTCAGACATACAAGCTTAAATATCACATGGCTTCTCCTATATGAAAAACTTCACATAAAGTATGAAATAAAAGAGATAATAGGAAAAAAGAGGGGAAAAAGTACTGTAATCCAGCACGGACAAAGGACCTACAAGTATACCTTGACTAGTACAATTATCTTACATGTGCTATATGTTCATTGTTCTATTACCCTGGTTTTTAATCTGTATATATAATTAACTTTATAAGATCTTATAAACAAATGAATCTGATGCTGGAAAAAGAAAAGGGGGTAGAAGGAAGAGAAAAAAAAGAAATGTGTTAGGTACATGTACCAATTCCCTACAGTGAATGTAATGTACTGTAAACATGTACCAAAAAATAAGTTAAAATATAAAGAAAATACAAAGGTTAAAAAAACTATAGCCATCAAACTTAAGTTCCCTTACTCATAGTATTTTTCATGGGTTTTACTAAATGTTTCATATGCACAATCATATTGTCTACAAATGATGGTTTCAATTTTTCCTTTCTATTTTTCTTTACCTAAGTTAATAGACATGGTCATGGCAAGTATCTTTGTCTCACTTCCAGATCTCTGCAGGAAATCTTTCTATATTTCACAAGTGAATACTAATAATAATACTGATAAGTTAATTGACATGGTCATGGCAAGTATCTGTCTCACTTTTAGATCTCAGGGACAAATCGAAATTTCACAAGTGTACTGATAATCACATGTCACAACTGATCTTTGATATGGGCTTTTTAGTAGATATTTTCCATCAGATTTAGAAAATTACCTTCTATTCTTATTCTACTAAAAGTGTTTTATCTTACATGAAAATTTAAGGTAAGTGCTAAACTAGAGCTCCCTACCCAGAAAAGTACACTCCTAAATGTATATGGTTCCTTGATCATGATAAATTGTACTTATTCCCATAACATCTTAACAGTAACCCAACTGTATCATAGATCTGCTTCCATATGCTTTGTCTCCATTCCCACATCACAAATGCCTCTCCACTGTATCATCTGATTGTTTCTAATTATGAACTAGCCTGCTCAAGTTGTTTTCAATGGTATCAATTTTGTTTTTGTTAATGTTCTGGTTTTGTCTTTCTCCCTAACTATATTTTTCCTATAAATCTTGATTTTAGTGTACAACTTTTAAGAAATATTTCAAGAATGCATACATCTTATAGTAGAAATACCTAAATATGTCACACAGAACAGGACAGCAGTCAAATTCAACTTCACTGAAGCATTCTTTTGGCCTTAATTATAACTAACGACATCCAGCCAAGCTGACAGAAACTCAAAAATAAACTGATTACATGCAGGTAAGCATAGATCGAAAATTATCTACTTATAGTATATAAATAATCATTTGACATAGTATATGAAATCATATTTTGACACCAACAACTAATTACTTAATTGTTCCTATAAATTAAAAACAAAAACAAAAACACCTCATACCTTTATCTGAACAAAGATCAGGAAGGAGCTTAAAACAATATTTAATATGTTTTTAACTTCAAAGTGATTGTTTATAATCAGTACAAAATAAAAACGTTCAACATTGTCAGAATTATTATTTATATGCTTTATAGATCCACACTTACCTTCACATTTTTCAAGAATCTGGACTGTTTCTCCTATTTCTAAGACCAATCCTTGAGGAACAGATCCTCGAAAGCTGCATATCACTAGAAAAGCAAACAAACAATTAGCATTTTTCAATACTTGAAGAGTCAGTCACTGAAGCAAAGCACTAAATTTTCTTCAATACACAAGTGCACTCTCCCTTCCTTATTAATGCGTCTTTCTAACATGGAAGCCTCTGTCAACTTAGTGTTTTGAAAGGTAGCTCAGGACAATGAAGTACATTGTGGCAAAATTACTACTCCTGTGTGGCGTATGCATGTGTGTATGAATGAAAACATTTCTGTAAAAAGACACTCCCTGTCCCTCGGCATGACTTATGTTTATGTGATCTTTTACAGCAAATTCATATCTACTACTTAAGAAAAAAATTAATACTTAAAGGATCTTTTTTTAATTTTTTTAAATTTTATTTTAATGGTACATTTTACATGTACATAGTGATAACATTCATCATAGGGGATTAGTACCTGGTACATGACATATCTTGTTGCTTCTTTTTTTCCCATTCCCCTCCCCTCACCCCCTCCTCCCTCCCTATTTACAAAAGCTTTGTTTCCATTTTTTCCTTCCATTTCTTATTTCCCTTGTCCCTCTGTTCCTTTCCCCCTCCCTTGTTCCCTTTCCCATTTGGACATTTTCTTCCCTTTCCCAATATAATATATTTTAGTTTAAAGGATCTTTTATAAACAGACATTTAAACAAGACTTTTTAAAAGAAATCATCACATAAACTCGACTGTATTGAGATACGAAATCTTCAACAGAAATTAACGAAATAGCATATGTAGAGAGAAAAAACCTGTAACAATACAGTCTACCAATCAAAAAAGAATATTTATCAATACCTAAAAACTAAAATTAGTTCTTTGAAAACACTGACAGTCACCTAGCACAACTGATTAAGAAAAATACAGAGAAAGTACAATATCAGCAATCAAAATATTAAAAACATTATGAAAGTATTAAAAAACACATCTACTAATTGGAGTTTGTAATTAAGAAGAACAAATTTATATAATGACAAAGCTTACACAAATTGACGCATAAGTTAAAAACTTGCAGTCATATCAATTTTAAAGTGAATTTGCCATTTTTTTTACCAAGATGGCACCAAAAGTAAAGAAGGAAACTTCTGCCCCTCCAAGTCAAAGCCAAAGCAAAAACCTTGAAAGTCAACAAGGCATTGCTGAGAGGGGGCCACAACCACAAAAGGAAGCAAATCTCCAGGTCAACCTACTTTCTGGTGGCTCAAAACAATGCAGCTTGAGAATCAACCCAAATACCCTCAGAAAAGCACCCTATGCCATTATCAAATTCCCCTAAGGAGTCAGGCTTGGCAATGATGTGGCCAAGGTCAACACCCTGATCGGGAATGATGGAAAGAAGGCATGTTAGAATGATGTCTGATTATGATACTTTGGATGTTGCCAACAAAATTGGAAACATTTAAACTAAGTCCAGCTGGCTAACTCTAAATGTACATTTTTTTCACCATAAACAATTGAATCTGTACTTAAAAGCTTCCTAAAAATGAAATACAAGGGCCTGATGAATTTACCAATGAATGTGTGCAAACATCTAAAGAAATAACAGCAATGTGAAATAAACACAAAGGATAAGGGAAAAGGAATTCACTTTCAATTAGGAATAACAGCAAAACCTAACAAGGACATTATAAGACAGAAAAATTACAAGCTAATCTTAACTTGTGAACACTGAGATAAAAATTTTACAAAAGCAAATCATACCCAACTGTGGATAAAAGAATTATACGTACTGACCATTTGGGTTTATTCCAGGAATACAAGGTTGAGTTAATATTAGAAAATCAAAAAAGAAAAATCATATTCATCCCCATGATGAAAAAGGTATTTGGTAAAATTCAATATCCATTGGACAAAAATTCTTCATAACATACTGCTAATCAAAGGGAACTTCTTTAACCTGTTAAAGGGTAGCAACATGATTTCTACAGCAAATGTCATCCATATTGGTGAAATACTGAATAATTTATCATTAAGTTAGGAACAGGAAGAGGCTATACACTGTTACCATTTCTATTAATACACAACAGGAATAGTACAAATAAGGCAGAAAAAGTTATGATTGGAACTGAAGAAATAAGTGTTATTATCTACAGGTCTGACTGCTCACATTAAAAATCTGAAAGAATCCAGACAAACTATCATAACATACATCAAAGTAGGTCACTAGGTACAAGGTAAAACTTTAAGTCTATGTATCAACAATTATAAAATGCAACATCATAAAAATATGTCATTTATAGGGACACTAAAAAGGCCAGTAACTAGAAATAAATCTAAGACATACAGAACTCTACCCAGCAAACTACATTAGAATTATTAAAAGGCTAATGAATGAAGGTGTATGTCTTGTAAATGGCTTGGAAGACTCAGTAGTGTAAAAATACAGATTTCCCCCATACTGATCTTTATATTCTACGCAATCTCAACTATAACCTCAATTCTTATAAATTCCAGGATTTGCTGGACAGAACCCTTTACTCTGGCTGGAGGAAAATGAATGAATGATCATGTTCCATGGTCTCTCTCAAACCCTTGCAAGCACTTACAAAAGAACAAAGAAACATCTATTTATAACAAATTCTAAGGTCAAAAGTGTATACTCTAGGCACATAAGTTAAAGTATAATGAATTGCATGAGCACCAGCTCTTCTACTCTAACAAATTATTTATTGAGGCCCCTGCTATTAAATTCTAATCTTAGAAATATTCCTAACTTTTGTCTGCTTAACCTCTGTCATTAACAGGAACATTAAAATTAACAGCCTTTACTATCTGAAGTTGAAGTTCATACATATTCAGAGACCCTATAAAAACTCCAATTTGGTAATTATCTTCCTTTTATCCTGGCTTTCAAATGATTTTTTAAATATTAATGTAGAAAGAGAAGAAAAGAAAAAGAAACAAACTATACTTGGTAGAAGAACAGAGAAATTGAGTACAGCTTTCTCCCTAAAATAGTAGATCTAACTTCAGACTTACACTCTATTTGCAAGCATATCATGAAGAATAAGCCTATTAGTTAATATATGACTTGGCTTTTTTCTCACTATGTCTGAAGGTATTAGTTAAAGTGTCAGCTTCAAAACAACTATGTGTATCTCTTTTTTCATTATACTTTTAGATTGCTGTCACCTTTAATTCTAATTAAGAACTTATCATGGCAAAATAAAATTGAAGACATTTAAAACAACATAGTCAGCAAAGGATACTGTTTTAAACTTTGCAGATACTTATTAACTGACTCAAGAAGAAACAGAAAAATGTGAACAGGCCTCTAATAACAGGTTGAACTCGTAATCACAAAGTGTCTCACAAAGGAAAGCCCAAGATTTGATAGCTGCACTGGTAAATTTTGCCAAATGTTTAAAACAAGTAATACTAATATTTCAAAAATCCTCACAAATTGGAAGAGAAAGTAACACTTACCAACTCATTCCATGATGGCAATATTAACAGAGCTCTCCCTTAGTATCCATGGAGCACTGGTTCCCAGCAGCCCTAACGGATAACCAAATATGTCTACACTAAAATTCCTTATATAAATGGCAAAGTATATGCTCATAATCAATGTACACACTCCTGTATGTTTTAAATCCTCTCTATATTATATCTAATCCACCAGAAACACTATATAAGTAGTTGTACTGTTTCTTCTTGAGTCAGTTTTGGTCACGTGTCTTTTCAGAGATTTACCCATTTCATCTAGTTCATATTTTGATATACAACTATCCAAAGTATTCTCATATAGTATTTTCAATTTTTCTAACATTAGTAATAATGTTTTCTCTTTCATTCCTGATATTAGTAATTTAAGTGTTCTTTGTTTAGAGAATAGGACAAGAAAAAAGTCTGTATGTGTTCAGTACAAATGCAATTTCCTAAAAAATATTTTACATTCACAGTCACTTGAATATGTGGATGAGGAAACCACAGACACAGACAGCCAACTCAGAAAACCAAAGATATTAAAAGAAAAAGGTCAATATGTTTTATGAATATAGACAGAAAAATTTTCAACAACACACTAGCAAACTCCAGAAACATATAAAAGTGATTTACACAAAACCACCAGGGAATTCCAAAAAAAAAGATTTGTTCAATATATGAAAAACAGTCAAAGCAGTACCATATTAATAATGACAGGTGCATATGATCATCTCGCTGGATACAAAATGGCATTTGAAAAACTCCAAGACACTTTTATGATTTTTAAAAAACAGTCTCAGGAAGAGAAAGTAACTACTTCAAAACATAGTTAATATCATATTCAGTGGAGAAAGACTGAATTATTCTTCTGTAAGGTCAAAAACAAGATAAAGGTGTCTTGCTACTTCTATTCATTACCTTGAAGGTTCTGAGCAGGAGCAAGGCAAGAAGAAAGAAAAAAAATTGGCACATGGATCAGAAAATAGGAAGTAAAACTAGCTCTATTTTAAGATGGTATAATCTTGTATTTGGAAAAACTATGCAATCCACATGAAACAGAAGTTTGGTAAACTAGTTTGGCAAAGTTGCAAGATACAAACTAAATGTATAAAAGTCAGTTATGGTCCCAGAAATGAACTTCCACATACAGGACCATCCAATGAAGAAAAGACGGTCCAAAATTAATGGTGTTGAAAGACTGGATACCAGATTCAAAAGAATAAAGTTAGACTCTCACCTCACATCATATACAAAAATTAACTCAAAATAACTTGAAGACCTAAAAGTAAGAGCTAAAATTATAAGCTTTTAGAAGAAAGCATAAAGGGAAAAACTCACGACATTGGAACTGGCACTAATTTCTTGCAAAACACCCCAAAAAAGGCAAAAAAAGAAAAAATAGGCAAGTTGAAATCCATCAAGATTAAAAATTAGTGTACCTCCAAGGACCTATCAAAGGCAACACAGAGAATCACAAAAAAAGTTATTTGAAAATCATGTATCTGATAAGGGACTGACCGATAGGCTACAAAATTCCTACAAATCAAAAAATAGTTATAAGCAAATAAAAATGAAGCAAAATTCTGGAATAGACATTTCTTTAAATAATGCACAAATGGCCACTAACCACATAGAAAGATGATAAATATAATTATTGGGGAAATGCAATCAAAGGCACAATAAGATTCCATTTCATACCCATTAGGGTGACTCATGAAAGAAAGAAAAAAGAAAGAAAGAAAGAAAGAAAGAAAGAAAGAAAGAAAGAAAGAAAGAAAGAAAGAAAGAAAGAGAGAGATCAACGAAAATTAGAACTTTTGTGTACTACTGCTGGGAATTTAAAATGACACAGCCATGAGCTCCGGACTCCATCGCCGGACAGAGGCTTGAGCTTGCAGGTCAGGCCGCTTCCCAGCGCAGATCTGCACTGGCTTGGCCCGCGCACCGGCAGGGTGAACATCAACTAAGGTGGGAAGAGCCTTGCACGGAAAGCACTGTTACCTCTCTCTCTCAGTGCTTTTTGTTGTTGTTGTTTCGGTGGGTTTTTTATTTTCTTTTCCCATTTCTCTTCTGACACACGCCATCGCTATCTGGTAAAGCCAACAATACCCACACCACTAAGGAACTTTTAGAGACATAAAATATAAGGAGATGTGGGCGGGCTACCAAAGATCCCCCAGAGAGCTGCAGTCTGACAACTGCCCCCAGACGCCATCCTTGGAGGTTAGGATCAACATAGTACTGAGCACTGACCATTGCAGGCTCGGTAGGGCTAACGAGCACAGAACCAGGCTTTGGCCTGTGCCCCCCACAGAGTGGTGGCCATCAGAGAAATCCCACTGCATGTGTATGTATACATAATATATGTATATATTAGTTTTGTTTCTCCTTATTTTCTCTTTCTCTTATTCATCCTGATACCTGTCTAATACATTCTCTTGTCTACATATTCTATGTTTTTGTTGTTTTGATTTTTACTTCTATTGATTCCTGCCTAGCTCATATCTTTCCTTCCTTAAGTAAATCCTGTTTTTCCTTTTCTTCTTGTTTTCTCTCTCCTTTTCCTCTTTCATATAAGAAAATATTCTATAGAATCTATATGGTTTGACCCACCACTATCACCTTTCACTGTTTGTAAACTAACTACTCAAGTTTCCCAAAGCATAAGTAACATCCTATTGTAAGTTTTACATCTATTAGAACTTTCCTCATTACCTCTACACCTTTTCCGATCCCTCATTATCCCTGCTAGAAGCAGGGGGGAAAAATCATTCTACTAACAAAATACCCACTACATGCAAATTCCTGGATTATGTTGGATTCTGCTTTATGACAGTGTAGACCTTGCTCTTATGGTTTAAAATACAAAGTTAGAACCTGCTGTAAATAGGGAGGGAGGGTGCAGAGGGGAGGGGGGAGAGGGGGGAGAACCAAGATACATCATGTATAGGTACAGAATTAATGTAATGAATGTGACCATTGTATGTAGAATGTACCAATACATGTTCTTGGTTTAAAATAAAATTTAAAAAAAATAAATAAATAAAATAAAATAAAATACAAAGTTAATTTCTACCACAGTCAATTTCATGAATGTAATTGATGCTATTGTTAATGTACTAGGGTAACGAGTGTGCCATACAGGCTATAACCAGTTGTACATTCTCATATGGTAATACTGTAATTATCTGAGGCAATAATCAATAACATAATCCAGGGTCTTGAGAACCACGAGAGCCAAGAATCACATATGCCTAGAAGACATTGAACAAACAGGACTCTCCTATAAAGTATTGATATTTGTCTTCAAGCAACCTCCCACAATCAAAATATAAAAATCAGCACTGAAACTAAAAGGGGGGAAATACATATAGATACCAAAAAAATAAAAAGAAAATGTCGAGACCCAGAAGTAAAATGCAACCCTAGACCCCCAGCTCATCCAGAACAAATCCAGAGGACAACGAAATAGAGGAAATTGGAAAACACTCAACCAAACTTTCAGAAATGATAGCAGCAGAAGTTAAAAAACAGATGGATAAGGTTATAGAGAACATCAGATTAGAAATAACTGGCCAAGTTAAGTCAGAGATGACGATCATAATGAAAGACGTGCTTAGTGAATTCAGAGTAGACACAGATAAAAAAAAAAACAGAGGAGCTTAGAAAAACAATGGAAAATTTGACCACTCAATTCAGGAAAGAAATGGAATCCATGTAACAGATCCAAACAGATGTCCAAGAAATCAAAAACTGTCTTGAAACTATACGCAGTTGATTAAAGGAGAGCGAAGACAGAATCTCAGAACTAGAAGACAGGACTGCACTTTATGACCATGAAAAGGAAAAATTTTAAAACTAACTAGAGTCTATGAGAAATCAATACAACAACTGCAAGATGATGCAAAGAAGAACAATATAAGATTGATTGGAGTGAAGGAAAAAGAAGGAGATAGTGCAAACGATCTAAGATTATTCACAGACATAATGACAGAAAACTTCCCAAGCATGAGAAGAGAACTTGACATACAGGTAAGTGAGGGATATAGAACCCCAATTACCCATAACCAAAATAAATCTACACCAAGACATATCATAATCAAGATTCCAGAAATTCAATAAAAGAACAGAATACTGAAAATTGTTAGGGAAAAAAACCAAATCACCTATCAAGGTAAACTCATCAAAATCACAGCAGACTTCTCCACACAAACCCTTAAATCAAGGAGAGCTTGGAGTAAAATATTTCAAGCCTTAAAAGAAAATAATCTCCAACCCAGATTGATGTACCCACCTAAACTATCGTTCAGATTCAACAACGAAATAAGATATTTCCATGACAAAGAAAAACTGAAGAAATTCATGACCTCCAAACCACCTCTACAAAATGTTTTGAAAGATGTCCTAGAAAAGGAAACTATAATTACAAGGACACTAATAAATAATAATCCACTATGCAAGACAAACAGTGAAACTGAGGTGAAACACAGAACAAACAACGGAAAAGCTCTATGACAAAGATAAGTCAGTACATAACAGCTGTAACCATCAATGTAAATGGTCTCAACTCACCAATCAAAAGAAACAGA
>PVJO010027681.1:0-19229 GCA_004026905.1 Hystrix cristata
CACAAACCTATTATTAGCCTTATTTTTACAACAACAAAAAAAGTCACCTTGAGGATTAGTTTTCTGCTTACATATCTAGTAACTAGTGAAAACAGCATGTATGCTGACTGCCACTAAGTAATACATTGATACACGCTCCTTGTTTTCAAAAGATAAAATCAAAAATCCAGCACATGTTGGACCTAGTGGTGCAGGACTGTAATCCCAGCACTCTGGGAGGCTGAGGCAGGAGGACTGCAAGTTTGAGACCAGCCTGGGCAACTTAGTGATTTAGTGAGACCCTGTCTCAAAATAATTAAAAAAAGAAGTCAGGGGTGATTATTCACATCTATAATCCTAGCATATGAAAGGCTGAAACAGGAGGATCCCCATAAGTTCCAGGCCAGACTGAACTACATAATGAGATCCTGTCTCTAAAAACAAAAAAAAGACAACAATAATTTTTAAAAGGACTGGGGATATAGCTAAAAGCGAATGCTCTGGGTTCAGTCCCCAATACTATAAAATAAAAATCCAACACAGAATATATGTAGTAAAACTTACAATACTTCTACATCTCTCTCAATTCTCCTTTCCTCCACAGAGGTGACCACCCCTTTTTTTTCTTTCTTTTTTTAATACAGAGTCTCACCACATAAGTCAGGCCAGTGTTGAACTCACTATGTAGCCCAGGCTGGCCTCAAACTCACGGTGATCCTCCTGCCTCAGCCTCCCCAGTGCTGGGATTACAAGTGTATGCCACCACACCTAGATAACCACTCCTTATCGTGTGTATACATCCTTTCCCACCTGTTTCTATGATTGATGCTATCTTAGGATTTGAGACTTTAAATTTAAGACACACACACATATAATGATATTATGAAAGTAAATGTCATACTTTTGACTTGTTAACATTACCTGTCAAAATGTTTCAGAGCTGAGCTTGGTGGCTCATGCCTGTAATCCCAACACTCTGGGAGGCTGAGACAGGAGGATTACAAGTTTAAGCTCACCCCGGGCATGATTTAGTGACTTAACAAGACCTTGTCTCAAGATAAATACAACAGGAGGTTGTCAATTGCTAATTGAGTTCAATCTCTAATACCACACACACGCACAGTCTTAGAGATTATTTCAAGTCAGTGTTTGTAAACCTATCTGCCTTTTAAGATTCCAGGGTATAAATGGGCCATAAACTATTTATCTGGCTCATATTTGATGGCCATGTAAGTTGTTTTGTTGCGGGAGAGATCGATGACAAAGAAGCTAAGGTACCACACCAGACACAAGAGTACCGCTCTTTTTGTGTGCTGGCACTAGCCCAGGAGACAGGTATACAAAGCCTGAGCTGAACAAAGAGAGCAGAATTTAGCTGTGAACCCGCCACACCAAGATTATCGGGTACAAACTAAATCCATTGATTGGATACACAATTTTTCGACTTGTTTGAATACAGGTATTGGTTGATGACATTGGTTACAACAGTTTTCACCTACTTTGCCTAAGTTGTAGTTATCTCACTTTTTAGGGATGCCTGCTGGGTCAATTTAGTTAATCTTGTTGTTTATTTTTACCTTTTTACAAGGAGGGGCTCAGAAGTCAGCCCTTATTAGCACATCTCTTACTAGTTGTCGAGGAAACATGGAGCCTGTAGCCGCCTGAGTTTATGATAGGGCTCCTACCACAGTTTCTAATATTTTGCTAGATAAGCAACGCTATGGTGAGCTTCCCCGCGTATGTCTCGGTGAGAATGTCAGACAACAGAGTCCCAAAGTGGGCTTGCTGGATCTGAGTGAACCCACATTTCACACGTTACTGTCAGCTAGTTGTTCTCCGAAAAGATGGAGCTTGTTTTCACTCTCCCCAGCAGGGCCCGGGCACACCCTTCACCCCCACCCTCACCGGCACTGAATCTTAGCAATCTTTAGTGCTTTTGCTCACCTGCTGTTTGGAAAACGGGACCTCCTTGTTTGGACTGGAATTGATTCTGTTTGCTTTCTGTCTGCAGTCCCCTGGTTGCTCACATGTTACTGGGCTCTGACTCTTTTCTTTAGTCTTGCGCAAGCATTTGCATTCTTCTCTGTAATAATCTAAACTGATCTCTAAAACTCTTTGTTGATCTCACCTTTGAGCTTAGGTAACTTTTGTGGAAAAATAGGAGTTTCCTTTTCCAGGGCAGGTACAGGTTGATCTGGAGTTGTTGTCACGGTCCCTGTGGAGCTTGGCGGGGTGAAAGCAGCCCAGTCAGTGACATGAGCACTGACTTTGCCTCCCCCACATGTGCTCACTCACTGGTCCTGCCAGCCCCACCTGCGGGCCCTCCGGTGCCCTTGCCCAATGATGACCAGGCAGCGAGCTGGCCACTGGAAGGCAGTCGACTCTCGTCACCGCCCGTAGGGTGGCCGTGACTCGGATGTGATGTCCGAGGCCATCCACGCTGCCCGACCCTCCAGCCGCTGGCTCTCTGACCTCAGAAGCACTTGTGGCGCTTCTTCTCCCCGCTCCCTTCGTCCTGCTTGTCCCTCCACCACAGGCCATTGCAACAGCGAAAGAGTTACAGGAGCTAAATCATTCAAATAATATGAAACTGTTCCATGAGAACACATGCACAAAGGATCTCCTAATCCTTTGTGCATGTGTAAACACGCAAGAATTTTTATCTGGATTCTTTTTCTAAATGCAAATGGGAGACAACTGTAACGGTTTTGCACTTTGCTTTTTAAAAACTAACCATTCTTCTCAGAGATGTGCCCGTATCAGCATACACAGGCCGTTTAATTTCGAATGGCCACACAGTATTCCATTCGTGTCATTATTTATCTAGTATACAGTCCCTATTAATAGACACATTTGGCAGTTCTTTTTTTTTTTTTTTTTTTTTTTTTTTAACAAACAAAGCCACTCAAACATCCCTGGGGATGTGTGGAGATGCATCTGTAGGGTAAATTCCTAGAATTGGAATGACGGAGTCAAAGGAAATGTGTACTTTACTTCTGAATGACATTGCCAAATTGCCCTCGGTGAGGTTATGTTAATTTGTGCTTTCACCAACCGTCATGGAAGGAGGCTACTCTGTCCTCTCACCTGCATCAGACTTTGTTAAACTTGAAAGACTTTGCCATTCTGACCAGTAAAAAAATAGCGTCTCAGGGCTGGGAATTTAGCTCAGTGGTAGAGCGCTTGGCTAGCAAGCACAAGGCCCTGAGTTCGATCCCCAGCACCAAAATAATAATAATAAATCTCATTATAATCTTAATTTACCTTTCTTAAATTATGGTTGAGAAACGTGTTTCAAATGTTAAGAGATCATCTGTATTTCTTTTTCAGTGAAGTATCTATAATCTTTAGGAACTACCCTACCAGTTGTCAGACTGATTTATAAGAGTGCTTCATCTGTGGAGGAATTTGTTATTTTTGTTATATGTAATATTATCATTTCTCCCAGTTTATTATTTGTCTTTTGTTTGTAGGCTTCTATTGTATAACTTATATCCTTCTAGATTTTGGGTTAGAACTTCAATGCAAATACTTGAGTGTACAAGAATTAATTTTTGTACTATGATCTCCTTTCTTTGTTTTAGTTCCTGTTTCCCTGAAGTGACAGACACTTCATCCAGAGAGTGGCTGCTCCTTTGCCACCTCCTGAATTCCTGGGATTTTCCCGAGTCTGGGTGCATGGTACATGGCAGGAGGCTGGCACTCACTGGTTCTGGGCCGGTCGGCCCCCAGCACACTGCCCTGGCCAACACTCCCTGCCCTCGACGCCCCTCCACAGGTGTTCTCTCCTTGCCTGTCTGTCCCACCCACTCCTGATGTGGGCCTTGGCCACTTCTCCTGAAGTCACCGGAAACTCAGAGGGGCCCCTTCCTCAGGAATTCCCCACTGGTTTGTACCTCTCCTGGTACCCCCAGCTCGGCCCTCTTGCCAAGCTCAGGGACTCGGGCCAGTTGCAGAGGTTGGGAAGCCACTTTAATTCTCCTTAAGCAGTGTCCTAAACCTAGTCCTGCGTCTTTTACACTCCTCTGAGGAACTGAAATTCAGAAACTCAGAAGCCTGGAAGATTTCCTTTGTGTACTTTTCCTTCCTTTTTATACTCTTGCACCTCTTCCTTGGGGCGTGTGTGTGTGTGTGTGTGTGTGTGTGTGTGTGTGTGTGCTGCCCTCTCAGGAGCAGCCCTCAGCCAGATGTAGGGCAGAGCTACGCCTGTGAGCACCAGGGCCTCCCTCTGCCCAAGGCTCTCAGAGGCCCCTCGCTGCTCCCGCTTAGCCTTTTCTGGCCCTAGTCTGACACCACCTGGGCTGCTGTGGTCTACATACTTTCCAACTCCCCCTTCCCAGGAAGCCTGCGGTGAGCAGGGACTGCCCATCCTGCTGTCCTCGGTGGCCCCTCGGCCAGGGCTGCACATCTGGGCACTGAGCCTGGGTGACAGCGAACTGTGGCTCTTCCTGTCCTTGGTGCTAAGGAGGCCCAGAGGGCAGGCTTTAGCAAGAGAGGTACTCAGAGGATCCCCCAAATGGCCTCCTAGCCTCTACTTTCTCCTGAAGACGTCCCTCTGCTGATCCTCAAAGAACCAGGGGGAGTTGTCTCCAGAAACGGCTCTGTGGAAAGGCCTCCTGCCACCCAAGTGCACGGTGCTCTGGCCTCCATCCCTGCCTGGCTGCGCTTCCTCAGGCCAGGAGGTAGCAGCCTCCCCACAGCAGCACCTCGGAGCCCAGGGTGGGCAGGAGAGGAGGCCTCAGCGGAGGCGCTGGTCTTGTCCTTCGTCCAGTCCTTCCCTGCTGCTCTCCCACTTCTGCCCTTCCTCTGCCTCCCCAGCAATCAAAGCCTCACCTCTCAGCCTTTTGGTAAAAGAGACAAGAAGGACCTTTCTGGGAGGCCCCACCTTTCCGGGAAATGGATATTACAATGTGATCACAGCCTGCACACAGAGAGGGTCCCCCTCCCGGGCATCTGCCCTCCCTGTCCCCTCTCTTTCCCGGGCAGGACCAGCTCTTGGGATGGCCTGCCTGTCTGGCTCTCCCTGGCCGTCCAGCCATTTCTGCTCGTCCCCTGCAGCAACCTCTGCCAGCCATCCTGCTAGCTGACCTAGTTTTGCTGGCCCAGTTCTATCTGGTGGTTTCTCCCAGGGCCTTGCCGCCTCACATTCTTTTATGTTAACGGATCCTCTCTTCTCAGTTCCCATGCTCAGCTCGGGCTTGTCTTAGGGCCTCTGACCAGACTCCTGGCTGAGGTGTGTGCATCTGTACAGGTTCTGTGTCAGGTATGACCGGCTGACTCCTCATTCTCTGAGCCTCTTTCTTTATCAGTAAAATGGGGGAGAAAAACAGCATCCACTTTACAAGGTGTTTGGGACTCCGTGGATGTTACAAGCATATCTGTCGATTATTATCCAAAGTGTTTTTCACTGTAATTTTCCCTACCTCATCTAGCACCAATTGTTTTCCTGGTAGTGGGGATTGAACCCAGGGGTGCTCTACCACTCAGCTACATTGCCAGCACTTTTTCAAATTTTCTATTTGGAGGCAGGGTCTCACTAAAGCTAATTAGTTGCCCAGGCTGGGCTCTTGTGTCTGGGCAAGAAGCACTTTCTCTACAATTTTCTCCCCCTTTTTTCCTACAATCCTTTTCCTTCTCTCTTTCTCTCTTTCCTTCTCTTTCTTTCTCTCTTCCTTTCTTTTCTTTCTTTCTTTTTTTTTTTTTAATTAGAAAATGAAGATAGTGGTTGCAGTGCTAGAGAGGGAAATGGAATATGGTGTGGACGGAAAGACAAACAGGTGCTGGGCAGCCTGGCCCCTAGAGCAGGGGCCAGCAAATTCAGTCGCAGGTGAAAGAAGTTTGCAGACTTACGGGGGTCCCTCACCTGCAGGCCTGGTGGGGGCCACCCAGAGCCTGCCGCAGGAAGGCAGCCTCAACACCCATGTGCACAGGGGCCATCAGCAGTCTCCACTTCCCTGAGTTACTGCAGTTAGTCACGTCTGGGTCCCAGGGAGGCGTGTGCTAGGTTCCTGGGGAGCAAGCAGTCTCCTGAGAGGGGACAGCAAGTCTGGAATCCTGGAGTCAGCAAAGCCCAAGCACCTGAAAGCCCTGAAGTTAGTGGGGGTTCATATGGCCCACTGGGAAGCAGAGCGGGAGATGTCCCAGGAAACAGGAGGTTAGAAGCAAGTAAATACAGTACTGAAAAAAAAGTCAAAATCGTAAATTCTATGTTATATACATTTAGCAAAAATAAAACTTTTCAGTGGGTGAAATGTGGAAAGAACTGAGTGTTCAGGAAAGATAAGGAGGGAAACTTTTCAATGACCATCCTTTCATACACAGTGAAATCGTCTCGAAAAATAAGTAAGTGAAAGTAAAAATATGAGAAGTAGTAAAGTGACAAGGCCCAGGACAAGGTAAGCTTTGTCCCACCGGTAGCTTGAAGGCCACGAGGGGTAGTAGCTGCCCATTTACAAAGGGACCATTTACAAAGCAGGAAAAGTAGAAGAAATACCAGGGGTTTTTTCAGGGGCCTGGAGTTGACAGCAGCAACTCCAGCGCTATTTACTGGAATCGAGAAGGAAGAAACTGACCTTCCTTCCAGGGTCGCAGCCCAGCCTGGGCGACCTTCACCTCCACTGGGAGGGCATGCGGGGAATGAATACAGACTTCCCCTCCTTCCCTTTGGCCTCTCTCTGGGCTCCCCACTGGCCAGCACAGAGGCAGCCACAGGGAACGGGCACCTGTTTGTGCAGTGAGGGGCTGGCCTGCCTGAGTGTGTGGCCCAGCGCCCCCACCCCTCAGGCATTGTGGTCTGTCACAAGGGATAGTAATTCCCCTCAGCCTGGAAGGCTGTTAAAGAATGAAACTGGCTAATCCATTCAAAGTGCGTAGAACAGTGCCAGGCACGTGGTAAACGTGATACATGAGAATAATGACTCTTACAGCTGGTCTCACACGACCTGAAGGCTTTCTACGGCTTCTACCAAGCAGGGTCCCATGGAGCCCTGCCAGAGGAAGAAGGAGGAAGCCAGCAATGGGCGATAAACTGCAATATGAAAAACCTATATTAGCAGAATTTTCTCCGAGCTTACCAGCTACCTCCACACTTATACAGGAGGTAAATTCCCACCGAGGAATACGATGGTTTACGGAGAAGACTCAATGATAAGTGCCAAAATGTTAAATGTAATAACTTCAAAATACAATTTTGCAAAAACATTCACACAATAGCAGAGACACTGATGGGGATTCTAAAAAGTACAACTTTGAAGAAGACTACAGAAAATTAAAAATAAATATGTGTTGAAAAGTGCATACATTCTTTTTCTAGAAAAATACTAGTGGTGTGGTATTTATAGTGACAGATAGTTAAGAAAATGTTTGAAATAAAAGAAATATTTACTTAGCTTTTTGGGAAGTAGGGATTGAACCCAAGGCCTCACACATACACAAGTGCTCTGCCACTGAGCTACATCCCCAGGCTGCTTTGTTATTTCTAAATAAATACAAATTGAAAAAATTTTAAATTTTACTGAACGTATTACTTTTAAAATTATTTATATTTTGTAGTGCTGGAGAGTAAATTGAGGGCCTCTCACATGGTAGGCAAGTGCTCTACCACTGAACTACATTCCTAGTCCCTAAAATAATTTTATTTTTGAAAATAGTTTTTAACTATATCATTTTATTATTTCTGGGATGAGGTCTCACTACTTTGCACATATCATTTTATAAGCCCACCAATATGATAAAATCAATTTCATAGACCAATAAATGCTCAAAAATATTTTGAAGTCCAAAGCCACCCCATCTGTCAGTGGGTTTATGAGTTACTTCCTTGTTCTCTGTCCCTGCCCCTTCACGAAGGTAAGGATGGTCTTGTCGCCATCAACCCTGGATCATGATAAATGCAGATGAATGAGTGGATGGACTGATGGCATATTTGAAGGACAAATTGACCCAGGTGGAGAGGACCTGATGACAAGCCTGGAAAGGCAGCTGGGTTACACGGTATATGCTTTGACATGAAGCTGGGGAGAGACAGTTTTACCCACAGGATGGTGCAGGGTCCACTGGGGTGTTGGACAAGAGGACAAGGTGACACAACCTGGGCTTTGAGGAAGATTCAGCTCGCCAAGGGGTGAGGAGCGGGGACCGGTGGGTGTCAGGGTCACCATGGAGGGGGGCTCGTGGTGACAATATCTTTGAGAAGAGCAAAGGCAGAGAAGGAAGCCTAAGAGGTGACCAAAAGAGAACTGCTGGGATCTGGTGGCTGCTAGGGCTGGTGGGGGACTAAGCAGCTCTTTTGGCAGCGACAGGGAAGTTTCGAGGACGCTCAAAACCTTTTCTTTCTGCATTTCAGATACACCACTCTCCTTCCGAGTGGGCGGTGTGTGGTGTGTGTTGAGATTCTTTCTCAAATCAGGACTCGAGCCTCAGGCTTGTGACGTCTGCCTTCCGGAGTGTCAGCACAGTCCAGGATTGCTCCAGGCTCAAAGGAGAGTCACTACCAGCGCCTGCCCGCTCTCCTTGGCCACAGGAGCCCGGGACTGGCAATGCGCGGACAGGAGCCAGGGGGCGTGTTGCGGGATGGGGCTGTAGCCAACAGAGGCCTTAGGACATGTGTGGGTCAATGGAGGCCCTTGAAGTCCTGGGCAGCGGGTTCCTCAAAAGCAAAACCACTTGAAACATGCCGTCTGAGACAGCTGGGGCTCTGTGGCCAGCCCCCAAAGCCCGAAGGCTTCTGTTACAGGAACCCCCCGCCAGCAAGGGCAGCTGCTGGCTGGAGATGCCCTGAGATGCATCTTCCACTCAGCTGGCCACCAGGGCTGGACTGGCTGGGGCCAAGTGGCCGAGGCTGAGGGGGTGATGCCGAGGGGACAGCTCCCAAAGCCTCGCTGACTTCCAGGCCCATCCGCAAGCTCTCCTTTTTTGCTCAGTTCCCCTATTCTCTTTCTGTTGTTGGCTCTTGCTTTCCCCAGTGAAGCAAGGTTAGAGGGTTGACTGCCCTGAGGAGTCGCCAACAAGTGCAGAAGGCAGGGCCTTGGCAAGCACACAGTGTCGCCTCTGTGGGAGCGGCCAGCTCGTTATACTCAGCTGGCAGCCAGGCCGAGGGAGTTTCCCAGCTCCCCTGCCTCCTCCTTCTGTGTAGCCTGGTAGCCGCTGTGGGGCCAGAAGGCCAGGAGCCTGCGGGACGAGGCCTTGAAGAGGAGCCAGCCCCAGACTGTGGCTGAGTCCCACCAAGAACTTGATTTAGAATCCAAGGAGAAGGGGCAAGTCCAGCTCCCTCCAGGATCCAGGGTTTTTCCAAGGGCAGTGATTGGCCCAAAGTTCACCCAGCTGTGTTCCGATAGAGCCAGAAAGAAACAGAATGCTCTGGTGGAGAAATGTACTGCATCTGCCGCCTTTCTTTTCCCAACAAATCTTGGGGACTTTCCCAGGGTCCGAGCTGCCGCGTCCGGCCATGCAGATGTGGGCCGGGGCATGCGTGGGGCGGACCCAGCCGGTGTCTGTCGGGACGATCGGTCACCTCACTCCAGATCCCACCATGCCCTGTGCAGAGAGCAGTATCAGGCACTTGCCAGGGAGGCCGTGTCGGGGAGGGCAGCTCATCACACCTGTGCCCGTCACTGGGACAGCTGCTGCCTGGGGCGCCCTTCACCAGAGGACGGGTCTCCAGGACTTGGGCACCAGCAACGCTTTCAGGGCTTCACGTTGGGCTTGGACACCAGAATTCGCAGCCAGGGAGGTGACCAGCAGTGCACTGAGAAAGGCCGGCCTCTTTGCCCTGCCCCTGCTGTTCGGTGCCACATCCTTCCCTGCTTGTGTGCTAATTTCTGGCCCTGTGGCGGGGTCATCTCACAGAACCAACAGGATTTCGTCCTAGGTGGCCTGAGTCATGCAGAATTGGAATGAGGCCCTAAGCCAATGTGACATGTGCACTTGATCTGAAAAATACAGACAGGGGTGAGAATTACCTATCAAGTGAGTATCTGGGGGCAGGACCTGCCCTTACCTAACTCACGAGGTTTTTAGATTTACAAAAAATGAATCCTGAAGCCCTCTTTACAGCAAACATCGATGGACCCTCCTGGGTCCCACTTCACCGTTGTCTCTGAAGACCCATGTGGGAAGCAAATATGTCACATTCCACATGAGAGTGGTCTCATGAACTTGTGTCCTGGTGGGCAAGGAAGCCCAAGAGACAAGAAAGCAAACAAATGAGCCAGGTGTGATGGAGCAGGCCTGTAATTCCAGCACTCGAGAGGCTGAGGCAGGAGGATCACAACAAGTCTGAGGCCAGGCTGGGCTACAAAGTGAGTTCAAGGACAGCCCAAACTACATAGTAAGATCCCATCTCAAACAAAAACAAAGAAACCTAAAAGCAAAGGAGATAATGACATATAGCAACAGCATCGGGGAGGAAATGACATGCGGAGTAGAGAGTAAGGGGCCTACTTGAAGCTCTAAGGTACAGACCTCTGAAATAAGAGAGTAGAAAACCCACCCCAATCTATGTCAAAGGAAAAACAAGCCTTGAGCTACCTCAGACCACAGAGCTAAAACAAGAGCCGACTTCCCTGCCCACACCTACTCCGAGCCGCAGTGCCACAGGACAGAGCCTGCGGGGGGTTCGGGTGCCTGTGGGAGGTCGGTGACAGACAGGAGGGCTGTGACTGCTGGCAAACATGAGAGACGTGACCACGAGACAGACAGGTATGAGGGATGTGCCAGCTCCAGGCACCATGGGAGGCAGTGAGGGAAGGAAGGATCAGTTCTGCCTCAGGGAGGCAGGAAGGAGTCATGGAAAAGATGAAGGGCTGAAGCTGGTTTTAAAAGATGAATCCAAATTTGCAGGCTGGCACAGAGGTGCAACAGAGGGAGCAGAGGCTGAGCTGGCGATCAGGAGGAAGGGGGTGCACTGGAATGGGGTGCAGCAGAGGTCTAAGGGCAGGCTGAGGAGTGGCCTAGGGCCCCTCCCAGGGCAGGAGGCCAGACAGCACCCAAGCGGAGGATGCCAGCCTCATGACTCCTTCTCCTCCCTGCCACCTCAGCTGTGCTTCTGTGACTTCCTTGGGGTTTTCCCAAACTGTCAGCAGGCCAGAGTCCTGCAGGGCAGAACCCAGCCACAATTACAGGGAGGAGGGCCTTGGCGCAGGCGATAGGTGGAGCCTGCCTCTCCCCACGCCTGGCTCATTCGGCTGCAGAAGGCACGAGGACACCAGAGAAGATGCTGCTGCTGCTGCTGCTGAATTTCTGACCATTAACACAGAAACCCAGGAACAGAGCAGTTGTCTAAAAAAAGATCAGTGCTCTGTACCACACTGGATGTGGCCTGATCATGCAGGGCCCTGGTCTTCAAACTCTGGCCACAAGGGTTACCTGGGAGCTGTTAACGCGAAGGTACTCTGTCCCCCTCTCCTCTGAGACCAGAATGGCAAGGGTGGGACCCGGGAGTGTGCAGCTGTAAGAAGCACCCAGGCGGTTCTGCTGGAGATGCCAGGCAGGCAGGCCTAGAGCCTTGGAAGGTGGGCCGCCTGCCAGGAGCCACCAGAGAGTTTGGGAATGAGGGGGCCCCACGTGGTCCACAGCGGCTCAGGGAATCCAGGGCTTCTCTTCTGCTGGCTGTCGGTCCCCTCACCCTACTCTGCCACAAAGTCTCAGCAGGGCTCTTCCCCCAACGTTCCTGCCTGCCCCATTTGTGCTCCAACAGCTGAAGCAAAGTTTACACTAGAGGCCTGAGGGCTGCCCCCCATACCAAATTGACAATAGTATTTTTTCCACAAG
The DNA here is from genome assembly GCA_004026905.1 of Hystrix cristata. NCBI lineage: Eukaryota > Metazoa > Chordata > Mammalia > Rodentia > Hystricidae > Hystrix > Hystrix cristata. The sequence continues at coordinate 11,749 of PVJO010027681.1, forward strand.
AAGAACAACCTGAACAAAGCAAACAAATATTTGTGCTTGCCAAGGATCTGGGAATACAAGGCTGAAATGCATTTTGCATACACAAAGTCAAAGTCCTTGGCCTCTCAGCACTCACAGCTTGTGGCAACCAAGTCAGTGGACAAAAAACAACATTCCTAAAGAAAGGCTCGAAACCATGGGGCAATGGAAAGTGCTCAGAAGCCAGAGGTAGTAAGGTATATGTTCTCTGTCCACCCCCACAGAAGTAGCAGGAAGGGTGAGAATCTGGTGGGAGAGGAGGTCAGAATGGGATACAGAGATCCAAAGAAGATACAGTACTAGGTAGGCCAAGGATGTTGCCTCAACCAGCGCCCTGTCTCCCGGTCAGAGGCCGGTGGAGCAGAGGCACACAAAGCTTATCTTGGAGTAGATGAGTTCATTGAACAAGCTCGTGGGCCTCAATTAAGATTCTTGTTGGGGATCTGGGGGTGTAGCAGAGTGGTTAGAATGCTTGCTTAGCATATGAGGCCCTGGGTTCCATTGCCAGCACCACACAAACACAAACAAAACAAAAACAAACTTAATCCTCTGAAGCCTGCTGTCTCCTAGATCCTGAGCTCAGCCCAGGGAAGGGGTAGGCCCTGTCTGGGGGCCATTTCAAGTCCTCTCTGAGGCTGGGCAGAACAAGGCCTGTGTTAGGATGCGCTGAACTGTACCAAGTGGAGGCATCAATTTTGCCTCGATGATGTTTCCACTGCCCAGCCTCAGCCCTAGCTCTGGCTTGTGGTCTTTCATCCCTCAACAGTTGCCATGTGAAGGGATCAAGAGGGGCTGTCCCACTTGAGTAGGAGCCAGGACCGCGGGCTCAGCCCCAGAGTCCCACACCCACCAGTGAAACTCATGTAGCCAACCACAATGAATAAATTTAGCTGCATGATGCCATCCAGCAAGAGGCATAGTCTGCTTTTAAGTCATAAGACAAAGTTACTTTGCTAGCTTCTTAGGCAGCATGACTCCTTTAGTCTACATCCTAATTTGGAGTTGAACACAGGAAAGCTTCATCTCTGTTATCATCTGTTATTGTCTGTTCTGGCTAAGTCCCAGGCCAATCAGAGAGCTGAGCTGGATACAAAGGTCCAGGTCTCTTTGAGGTCTCAAAGGAGCCTATAGACCCCTTTTTAAGGGTGCAAAGAAACTCTAAAACTTGGAATTTGGAGATGGGTAAAATGTGGATTACCTGTGCTAGATCCCATGAGGTGAGAGCCTCATGTTGTACAAGATGCCTTGTGTGACAAGACTCAAGATCGCTAAGCTTCAAAAAAAAAAAAAAAAGGATCACTGAGCCTCAAGCAGATCTGGGGTTTTTTGGTTTTTTTTTTTTTGGGGGGGGGGTGCTGGGAATGGAACTCAGGGGCTTGTTGCTTGCTAGGCAAGTGCTCTACCACTGAGCTAAATCTCCACCCCCACAGACCTGGTTTTGAATCACCACACCATCTGTGTGACCTTGGGCCAGTCACTAATTTCTCTGAGCCTCCCAATCCCACGCATCAGGCAGGAGAACATCCACCTCACAGGATTGCTATTGAGGGAGTTGAGGAGGCCATGTTTGTTTTCAGCACCTACCTGAGAGCCAGGTACACAGTAAGTGGTCAGGGTGGGTTCTTCCCACCTCTCCTCAGTGAGGAGCAGGAGGCCTAGGACTCTATTCCTCTCTTGAGTGATCACAGCCCTAGGATGTGAGGCAGCAGCAACAAGACAAGAAGAGCAGACACTTCCATTAGACCCTCACCCAGGGACCACAGTGTGACAAGGAGAGGTCTGGGAAGGGTACAGCAGTCAGGTGGTAGGGCAGGTTTCGACATCCATCCAGCCTGCCTTGGCCCCCGTTTGCCCACCTCCACCCCCTTTGCTCTGAGGTCTCTCCCTGGGGCCACCTACAGGGTACTTGCCCCCTCCTAGGAAGTGCCAGAGGCCGCATCATGGTGCAGCTGATGAGCTCCGCAGCTGGCCTTTTTCTGGGTGCAAACTCCTTGTTGGGGTCTCAGGCTGCTGTGACCACAAGGCCCATGCCAGGGTGCAGCCCACAGACAGCCACGCAGCTAGACTCGCTGACTTCCCGTGCGTCCCTGCAGCTGTCTCTGCCCAGGACTGTGGGGCTTTGAAGATTTGTCCATTAATCTTCACTTTCTGCTCCCCAAAGAGCAGGGAATTTCACTTAGGGAAACAAAGATAAACAAATAAGGCTAAACATACTTTAATGTACACAAACCACTTTATATATTAAATAGAAAGGAAGGACCTGGGGGCGCCTGAGGGCTTTGTGCAGCCTTTCCCTGGGTTGAGCTGAGTTCCCTTACACACACGCCTGGGCCTCTTGGCTTGTCCCTGGAACGGCACCGATGTGAGAGCAGCTTGTTGCTGTCCCATCAGGGTAGCCAAGAGCCACCCAGGGGGACAGGCTGCCTCAGTCTCCTTCTTCAGGTCTCTGGGAGAGAGACTGGGCAGCCCCAGAAACAGATTTGCATTATTTCGTGGTAACAAGCAAATCCGGAAGGGAATTTTGGAAGAGCTGGAGCCACCCTGAAGGAAAGCCGAAGGAAACAGGAGAGCAGGAAGCCAGCAGGAAGCAGGCCTGGGCAGGGGCGGGGGCCGAGGGCCTGGGCGGAGGGCTCTCTGAGGCCTTGATATCCTCCCCTTCCAGGCTGTGGAGAGGAAACCAGGGCCCTGAGCAGCCCAGGGCTACCTGCGCTGTACTCTCTGACCTGCGGGAAAGCTTGCGCAAGGCAGACCCGTGTCGGGGCAGCAAGATGACCAGAGGAGCCGCCAAGCAGGCTGCAGAGTAAGGTGGGAAATTCCCACAGCACTCGTTCCTGCATCTGGGGCTGCGCCTAGAGTGGAGGCACCTGGCGCTGGGTCCGTTTCTGGCCCTGACTATGTGGGGGAAACTTTCCACCTAGCCGTGGGGTCAGCAGCTCAGGGGCTGGGGACCACAGCAGAGAACAGTGTCATGGGAAGCCGAATGGAAACTCAAACCTGGACCTTCGTTGCATCTCCCAAGCTGCTCTGGCGGTGGGCTGGTGGTTCACGGGGATAGGGATGTGGGAGCGAGTAGGAAATAAGGGAAGACAGATCCATTTTCTGTACATAAAGAATGTCCTACAACCCTCCAAAATAAGTCAAGAATCTGAAAAAAATCAGGCCCCGTTGGTTTCAAGAAATCCAACAGCATTCCCCAAGCATCTCAAGGTTTTGAGTTTGAGGCACTGTGACAGCTTTTTCTGGTCAGCCAGGTCCAAGCTCAGGCAGTATGATACTTGGCCAGCCTGGGGCTTGGGGCACCTGCGGTGAGCAAACAGGCTCACGTGGAGTTTCTGGGCCTCACCAGCAGGCGCACACACTCAGGGTTGTACAAAGCAAGACAGAAGTGCTCCTGACCAGAGCTCTTCCTCAGTTTCTCCCGGGACAAACTGGAGAAACCGGCTGGAGCAGGCTGTTTCTGAAGCCCTGGAAACATAGGCACGTTCAGTCATTCTCCAGTGCAGGAACTCACGCTCCCTGTGTCCCAGAGAGATAAGAGGGACCCAGGTGTCAGGAGGCACGTCCTGTGGACACTTGGCTGGGAGCCCCGCAGAGGTGCCAGGCCCAGGAAGGCCGCCCCATGAAGGTGGGGCCCAGCAAGGGGAGAGAAGGAAGGAAGCCAAGCAAGACAGGATTTCCCCTCCCCAAGGCTGATGATCCTCCTGGCTCCAACAACCTGATAAGCAAGCTGGTTTGTCAGCTGGCCTGGAGTTTTGTATAGGTGACAAAAGCCACTGGGAGGTTGCGAGATCCTCCATGCACAAGTGGGCTCCGAGAGGCCGTCTTTTCCCAATAAGAAAATGAAGAGGAATTGAAAGAGCACAGGGCTTTCTGGAGGGGGCTCTGCACTTCAGGGCCTCTTGGTGTAGCCCAGAGCACTGTGGGGAGCTTGGCGGGACAGGGGAAGTTTCTTTTCCAGGGTCTCCTGCACTCTACTCAGGCTCTCCGGGCACCTTCTTTCCTGGCTAGTCCTGACTCACATGCCATCCTGGCCACCCCTGGCCACTCAAGTGAGGAGCCCCTGGGAAAGCGGGATAGGGGTGCAGCTCTGGGCCTCACAGCCCTGCGCCAGGGTCCAGCTGAACCAGGACCACCAGGGCTCTTTAGGACTCTGCAGGTCCCAGATTGGGGGGGGGCAAGCCTGAGCCAGGTTGCCCCTCACAGCATCTTGTATGCTCTTCCCTGCGGAGAAGGTGCTGGTTGGGCAGGATTTGCACCAGGCCAGGGACCCCCACTGGACAGAGCCACAGCCTCCCATGTTGTGAGTGAGTGATGGGCCCCGGGAAGGAGCCTGGTCACCAGAAAGAAGTGAAGAGTCGGCTCCCTGGCTGAACCACAAGCCTTGGGCAGGCTACACAGGCCCACACCTGCTTGACCCTAGCTAGGAGGAGGCCTCTTCACTTCCAGCTGACTTCTGCCTTGCTGACCCTGCTATGTTCTCAGCAAATCACATTTTGGAAAGTCAGGATGTTGTGGAACCTTGAAAGTGCTCTGGAAGGGCTATGCCCTGCCCCTGCTGGGTATTTTCTAATGTTCTTTCCTGCACTGTAAATGCCCCTCATCATTTAACCCTCATGGCATCCCTTTGAGGCAGATGCTACAGTTACGACACCATTTGACAAGAGAAAACTGAGACTAAACTCCTTTGGCCACCTGACTGATGGAGGGCTGGAGATACCAGCAGCTGGAAGGCTGAGGTGCCAGAGTCCCTCTCCCCACCTCTCCAGTCAGTGTCTCTGTCACTGGGTGTCCCTGAGGCTGCAGCTTCTGTGCAGCCACGGGAGCTCCTGACTCTGATTTGCACAGCAGGACCTTCCCTACCTCAGGCTCACTGTCCGGTCTGGTGTGCAATATCTGGACAGTGTTCGTGTAACTCTTCAGTCCTCCCTGGACCGCCCCTCCCTCCGAAGCTACCAGCTGCCCCACTTTGTGAAAGGAGGCCTGGAACTGGGGTTTTTCTGCAATGAGAAACCAGCTGCAAGCACCTGCAACCCTGCTTGCTTTAGAAGAAGCTGCATAATCCCCTGCTTTCCAGGGACCTTTTGTTGAAGTACACTTCACAGAAAAGACAAAGGAAGAAGAAAGCAGAGAAACCCCAGAAGGGATCTCCGTGTAGTCTGTGGCAGGAAAGGGTGTGCTCTGTTAGAGGCTCCCTCTCACCGATCATGAGCTGTGACCCCGTCCCTGGGGCATCCCTAGCAGAACCCTCCTGAACCAGGCCTGGAGGCTGGCTCCCCACAAGGCACCTTCGTGCCCAGTCTGCTTTGGCAAAGGGCCGAACTTCCACTCTGCGGATGCAGGCGTGACACAAAGCTGCCACACAGATCTCAGTGACAGCTGACTTGGGGCAATGGCCTAAAGTCTCTGTCCCTAGAGAGACTCCACCATCACTTGCCCCCAAAGAAGGGTGTCTGACTTGGAGGAGGGGCTCAAAAATATTTGCCAGTGAATATAGTACTCTGAAAATAATGTTTCCTAAATTAATAAAGATGGTGTAACATTCTTCCAGCAGTCTTCTCTGGCTCTCTCTCTCTCTCTCTCTCTTTTTTTTCAGTACTGGGAATGGAACCTAGGGCCTCCACACTGAGCTACATCCCCAGTTCATTTGTTCCTTTGTTCTTTCTCTCTTTTGACAAATTCTTGCTAAGTTTCCCAGGCTGGGCTTGAATTTGTGATGCTCCTGTCTCGGCTTCCCAGAGCCCAGGGGTTACACGTGTGTACCACCACGCTCAGCTCCCAGGCTCCCTCTTGAAGCACATTTTCTCAGGTGACTGCTGGACAGAGGCAGAGGAGAAGTAGCTTTCTCCAGGTGATCTTGCAGCCATTCTGTTCAAATTAGTGAGCTAATTGTGTGAGGAGGGTGAATTTGCTGTACTCTGTGTCCATGCAAAATTTACAGCCTGTTCGTTTAAGAAATGCCAGGCTGGGGATTTAGCTCAGTGATTAGAGTGCTTGCCTTGCAAACACAAGCCCCTGAGTTCGATCCCCGGCACCACAAAAAAAAAAAAAAAAAAAAAAAAAAAAAAAAGATGCCACCATGGGCATCTTCACAGAAACTTTTTTGCCTTCCTTCTTGCTGGGGACTCTAAAGTTCCCAGAAACAAGTGACACTCAGGCCCCTGGAGGCTGCTTAACCATCAAGGCCCCAGTTATACACCACTGGGCAAAAAGGGATCTGATGGTAACTACCATATTTCCCCCAAAATAAGACCTAACCAGAAGTTAACTCCCAGCATGATTTTTTTTCAGGGTGCTCATAATATATGCCCTACCCCCAAAATAAGCCCCAATTAAGATCATCAGCCAGACAGATGCTTTTAGCATGTCTATTGCAACACACAATGGATGTATTGATTTATAAAATAATATTAATATATAATTAAGTTAAATTAGTAATATTATTGACAATACTTATAATAAATGATAATATAAATTATAATTATTTGTAAATACCCAAGCAGGCATCTTTGGATGAGAGGTAAATGCCTATGGAAACAGATGAACTTGAGATTTATTGCCCAATGACCAATCAGAGTATAGACACAATGCATGAATATGTGCAAACTTGATAAAAAGTGGACGAGGTGTGTCTAATATGAATCTTCATAGTTCACTACATCATGTGTTGTAACAGACATACTTAATGTACTTTTGTGAGGCAAAGAAACATATTCTGAATTTTGGTGCCTGCAATTTTTTGTCAGTTTTGTGTGGACCATCATTCTTAATTAACTGTCACCATTTTTGTTGCCACTCCTATCTTTTAAGTCTTCAGTTAACACTTGATTTAATGGAAACTTTGTGAAGCCTAGCCTGCAAGAGGTTGTGACTTGGTGAAGAATTCATGGGATAAAATCACTGACAACTCTGTTCCAATGCAGCACGAGCAGGCTCCATGGACCAGAAGTGCTATTTAAGGAGAGCTCTGTTGCTGGACATGAGAGATTGGGGCCAATGTTTCTACAGGAAATGGGTGTCCCAAGAAATTCAGGCCAGAATTTGGGGTTTGGACAGTTATGACAATGGTCCAGAAGAAGATGACGTCACTGTATTTGAATAAAGGCAGATTTTATACATGAATAAATGTATATATATATATATTTTTTGCTTTGTTTCGGGTGCTGGGGATTGAACTCAGGGCCTTGCGCTTGCTAGGCAAGCGTTCTACCACTTGAGCTAGATCCTGAACTCCGAATGTATATTGTTGTACATGAAAAATGATATACCCTGAAAATAAGCCCTAATACTGTCTTTCAGAACAAAATGTAATATAACACTCGGTCTTATTTTCAGGGAAATATGGTATTGACTGGACAGCTAGATCAGCTGGTAACGGAAGTGCTGCCTCTGTCCCTGGAAAACCCCAGCCAGGCTGAGCACTGTGAAGCTGATTGCTGGGCCTCCCCCCAGATCATCCCTACTCT
>PVJO010027682.1:0-19299 GCA_004026905.1 Hystrix cristata
GACAGCTATGATTGACAGGGTGCTGAGTCATCTCAAGGGCATCCAATATGCATGACTCTCTCAGGATCCATTCTGTTTTGATTGCATGCATGACATGCAGTCCCAGTGAATGAACTGTTGCTGAGGTTCAAGTGGGGAAAAAGTTACTGCTGGTCAGGCCACTGTAGGTAACACACTTTTGCTCTGGCCTGGAGCTTCAGAGATTTCTTGGGTCTTTATTATTCTTATTTCTGCTTCTCTTAGAACAATGGAAGCAGGATTGACCCTGAGGCGTTGCCCAGATTTAGGTGGATGGAGGGGGAGTGGTCTTGTCACCAGACTGAAATAAGGAACCCAACCTAACCTTTTAGAAATAAGTTTGTAGGTTCGCTGACTCCCATTAGAGAAAAAGAATTTTCAGGAGACATCAGTGAAAGACACATGAGAAGAGTTTATTTTAGGATGCATTCAAAGAATGGAGTACAGATGCCTAGAGAAATGAGACATGTTGTAAGCTAGACTGGAATGCACATAAGAAGGTCTTCAAGATGGATGAGTTAGAATGTGTATACGCACTGTCTACAGCTTACAACACAAGCCAGCCACATGGGTTTGTGGTTGAGATAGGTTGCCCACCAATATTGCTGCTTCCTGAGAGTGGAGGAAGTAGGATTTACAGGTGAAAAAGACAGGTTAAGAGCCTGGATTTACAGGCGTATTATAACAAGCACCTTTAGGAATTTTTTTGGAGTGAGTTTCCAGGAAGGGAAAAAGGCATGTGTTGAAGCTACAGTTTTTCTTAATTTTGAAATCTCAATTTCCTTGTCTCCTTCGTAACTAGTTTTTATTTATTCTATCCTACCTCAGTCCTACAACCCCAAGTGTGCTATTTTATTAGAGGGAAGGGAATGGATGAAAAAGAATTGAGATGTGTTATGCAGGTGTACCAACTCCTCAGGAGGAATGTAATCATTATATACTGCAAACATGTACTAATACAAAAATAAAAATGAAAGATTTCCTTGGAATAGCTGAGGAAGATGTTTTAATGGAATTGAAAGTCTAAGCCCAAACTAAAAAGACAAAGGTTAGAATTATAGCTTGTAAGCATCACAATATGGATGTGCATAAAACAATCAGGGAGGATAAGATTGTGCAGAGAACATTTCCAGTGAAAAATGAAGAGGATTTGAGAGGGGAACAGACATTTAAAGACCTAGTGGAGAAAAACAATACAAAACAAAATAAAACAAACAAACAAACAAACAAAAACAAACACAACCACAATGGGTCAGATATGGGCAGAAATAGCTGCATAACCAGAGGCACAGATTCTGTGAAATGGTTCTGAAAGAGCATACAAGATAAGGATTATGAAATACTAATCAAATTTACAAATAAGCAAACAACTTTTGACCATGAAAAGAAAATTCAGTGGGATAGTGCAACTTCAATGAGTTGAAGAAGTGAAAGGATGATGAATGGATGAGAAATACATTGAGCACACAAAAATATTTCAAGAAGTTTATTGGGAAGAGAAAGCAAGAAATAGGGAAGTAGAGTCAGTGGTATAAAAGGATGGTGATCAGAGGTGTGTTTTCTGCCTAAAGTGCAAACAGAAAGACTGCAGTATCAATGGAGAAGTTCAAAGCAATCAACTAAAGATTGCTTTTATAAGCAATTAATGATAAAATTCTCCACTCTGTCAGAGAACTCCACTCTATATGATCATTTTTCTCCTGACACTATGGAGTAGGAAAAGGATGGCAAGGCCTCCAAAAAACTTTTGTGATTTATTTGTTTGTGGTTATAAGAAAATTATACTTATTGAGACCAGGACACAGAAAGACAAAAGGGCAAGAGCCAGAGTAAAATGAGTAAACTGAAGGCCAGAACCTGAGTAAACTGAGATAAACCTCAAAAATTTGGATGGCAAAGGGCAAAGGACTAATAAAAATCTTCTGCAGACAAGAAGCTCAGCACAGCGTCAACTGTACACCTTCATTTTCACATGTCCATTTGTCTGCCTCTTTGGTGCCTAAGGCGTGTATAGAAGCCTCTGGATTGGGATGCTTTCTTCCTGGGTGTCCTCTCTTGGAACCTGCCTCTCTACTAGTGAGAGCTTTCCTTCTGTTCTTTCTAATAAACCACACCCGACTCCATTCCCCACAGCTGTCCCGTTGGCTTCATTCTTCCCTCATCCTCAGGGCAGGAGCCCAGAGAGAGAAAACTGGTCACACCATGAACAGGAAGATAGTGACATGGCCAAGACTGCCATAAGATTTCCCTCAGCTGGAATAAAATTTAGACAGTACAGTATTTATGCTTTGAGACCTACAGATTCCTCACCAAAGAGGTCTCTCCCCTCCCTTTGCCAGATAATATGCATTGGAAAATTTAAAATTGTACATCATTTCCTGACCCTTTGAAATGTAAATCCTTAAAAAAGCCTCCTGTTAGTCTCCTGACCCAAGACTTTTTTCCAGAAAGTGGGAATGGTCCCTCTGAATTGTGACCCAGGCCCCTGGATTGCCTAGTCTCTGTGGGAACATAAGAAACCAACTTCAGTGGTGGGTCTTGCTTCAAGTTGTAAAACTAGCTCTTCTTTTGAACACTTAAAAAGTTTACTTTTCCTTTGAAGGCCAATTAGCAAACACAGATGACCTACCATTCATGCCCCCAAGCCAAAGTTATAGAAACTCTCATGATCTTTATTTTAGTCTCTTTCACGCTGCTTTCTAGGTGTCCCCTTCTATCACAACAGTCTCCAATAAGGTTTTGTCCCACCTGTTTAACTTTGCCCATGCAATTTTTTTCTTTGAAAGTTAGTAAGAAATGATTAGAGTCATTGATTGAGGAGAGTGAAGAGATCACCAATTGGAAGAGATTCTCAAGAAAGGTAGGAGAAAAGATCGGCAGAGAAAATTTATTTCAGCCTGGGGAAGAATCATCCCCTGGCATTTAATCTTACAAATGGCGTCTATCGAGGGTGAATGGGCTTCCATGAGGAGTAGATCAGCACTCTTATTCTGTGACAAGAATGTGAATACTTTGACATCTCTGTGTTAGAAATCCAAAATTAACCAATAGTACATATGGACGTTTGTTAAATTTTCAGTCACAATTTTTACTGTCTTCCTAAATCTTTTTAAAGTTTGTTAGACAATATTTCAGGAGAAACACTAATTAGATTTTTATATTCTTACTATTCAGTCTTAGCTAAATTGCTTCTTCATATTTCACAGACATTTTACTAGCCATGGTTAGTATTTATTACATTGAATTGAATTCCTACTTTTAGTTGAAATACTGTAAAGTACAACACTATTGTATCTCAGGCCAGCAAAAAAATCATTAATTGAATTTAGATTTGATGTTATATTCTTTAGCCTTTATTCATAAAAGACACTTATTTAAACTATACTTCAAGTCAATGAAAGGAAGCATTTTCTAATAATTTCTGACAATGGTAGTGCAGTTAGAAACAATGGAGCTGAGGAAGTCACCCCCTTCCATTTAAATCTGAGCAGCACCCTGTGATCATTCCACCATCGTCCACTGTCCTAAAAGAGGTAGAAAATAGAATCACAGAGTGTCAGGAGGTCATCAGTGTTCTCGCGGAGAGCACAAGCTTGGGTCTCCCGGCCTGACCTTCAGTCTCTTTCACCCTACTCCAACCTCATTAAGGGTACATGTCATACATAATGAAGATCAGAGTAAATTCTGGGACAAACGTGTGTTGAGAGCCTGTGAGACAACCCAACACCCTGTCAATCATTCCTGTCAATCACACCGAGAGATTCAGGGGGAGGCGCTGAGCTCAGATGCCTGTCCTTTAAATTCCACAAGTCTGGTGTCATCCACTCGCTGCTGCTCCTGCCACTGCTGCCATATGCTGCACCTTTTCAGGTAGCCCGGCCCCTTTCTCTGTGCCCTATCTTATGATGTTGCGGACTTGCGCTGAGCACAATTTCCAGTAATCTTCAATCGATGCCGCTCCTTGCTGTTTATCACTGGGTGTACGCTTGGCAGTTCGGTCCTTGTCATACCCAAGATCCTGGATTGTATCAACCCGCTCCATGGTGACACTGGGCTTGCTTGCTTTTTGATAGAATAAAATCTCTGTTCATAGAAATATTCATGCTTCTAGGATACGATGAAAGATCCTTATGTTGGTTCCTGCTCTAGTACTTCCTAATCTGTGAACTGAACGTGTCACCTCATTTTACTAGGCTCTGTTTTGCTCATAATAAATTTACTGGCACGTTGTAAAATTTGAATAAGCTAATTATAGCTTGTTTTCAAATCCACAAATGAGTGTACAAGCAGTTAGGATTTTAAATTAGCTCTATGAGTTTATTATTTTCAAATGGTTATTTTAGATAATCATACTAAGCACCACCCTAACCATGATATCCAGTTTCCAGAAGAAGTATCTTGCTCATGTCTAACCATTACTGATGTCAGGAGCTTCATATGGAGGGTGCTATCAAGTAGTCACCCCAATTTCTTCATTCAGTGTTTTCTGAAAGTATAATGGAGGTAGGTTCTTGAGTTGCTGGGTTCTGTGATCAGTTGTTATTCTACCATGTTACAGATACCCATCAAGGTTGAGTGAAAGCAAGAGGTGGTCATGTTGCTTCCAGAGCCAAGTATCACATGGCTGACAGTGGAATTACTCCTGAAGGTAGTCAGAGCCTATAAAAAACAATAATAGGTTCACCCTATCCAATAATTCTACTTGGTTTTTAGTTTGAAAGCACACCACACTGTTTAATTAATTGGCTTTCCTAGCCATGTTTTTGACTTATGAATACACAATTCTGGCAGGCACACATGAAAAATGATTTACCTTTGATTAGTATAAAAAGCAGCTCATTCTTAAATTATTTCTATTGAAACTGTATTTCCACTGTTATTTCCACAACAGACATAAAACACTCCATGACACTCAATTAAAAATAGAAATTGAGAGACAGGCACTTATTGTAAAGCCAGGTGTTTGGTTTTAGACATGGAATAGTGTTGGAATAGATAATCTAGAATAGTAAAGGTTGAGGAAAATAGTTTACCGATGGACTGTGTCCAAGGGATCATGTTTGTCCTTGCAGACAAGGGTAACTACCCACATGAATTAATTGTACTTGGAGATCTTGGTGCATTGGGTAACATATTTGAGAATTAGAAACTTGCAGTGATATTTAAAACCTCCAAAGGAGGACTGTCTCACCTTTTCCTCTTCTTAGCTCTAGAATTTGTCTATAATATTTGTGCTTGATTGGTTTGGATACTAAAACCATCAGAATTCTAAAATTCTCTTTGATTTGTGAAATGTATCAAAGTAAATTTAGCTACACATGTCCAATTATAAGTCATGTATAGATACACACTCTATACATTCTGTATTATTCCTTGCAAAGACTTTACTAGGTGTGGTTGTGTATTGATTTCAATAATGACATTGCCCTAAAATGTCCTGCTGTACTTTGCTCACATTAGTCAGACCCATACAGCGACATGTGGTAAAAGGCAATGTTAACTTCATAAAAATTTGAAGTAGTTTTGCAAAGATAGAAATAAGAACTGTAATATTGTTTTTTCTTTTCATAAAAAAAGCTAAACATTACAGAAGATTAGATTTGGTTGTCAGAGCTTGCATTGATGTTGGTTAACCATGCGTTTGTTCTTTTTTTTTTCCTGTAGAGATGTTTTGTACACCTAAATATGGTTTAAATTTTATGAGTAATATACAACTGTATGTCTAGCTAGTATCACTGTAATTTATTCTTTCAGTATTACCTACTCTTAATTTTCATTTATGTAAAAAGTCAAGTAACTTCAAAATCTTTTAAAACTGAGAAATTAATACTAATATCAAATGAAAAATTAATTTTCTTTTAGTCCAATGATATGACTTTCTTGATCTTATTTCTACAGTGCTATGTGTCTAGTTTGGTAGATGTTTTCTTATGGATTATTTGCAAATGTATTTTCTAAGCTTAGTTTGTATTGTATTTAAATTGGAAGCTAAGATTGAATTATTTTATGTAAGCACAATCATCCCCAAACATTTTATCATGCTAATTTAAGATATTGTTTTCTATTCAAACTGTGCAAATTTTTAACCAAACAGTCCTTGTATTTTATTTATTATGGAGGGAAACTAGTAAGGGCTGTCAGACAGAATTCAAACTGGGATCTAGCACTTAAAATATTTTAAAACATTTTTAAATGAAAGTGCACATTTCAATCCAGTTCACTCTTTAAATGGCCTCGTGAGCTTTGAAAGAGTGATCTCATATTAGATAAGAGAGAGGAGTACTATGGAAAGGCTCTTGAATATGCAGATTCACCAGTATTAATTAGCTCTAGCAGCCATATATTTTAAATTTAAGTGTTAGAACTTAGATAAGGCAATAAGACCAAATCCGTTCTTGCAATTTACATCTTTATGGTTCTTCCTACAGCAATCTAAGATTGACTGTGACAGTTGAGAGACGGCATCAGCTAGTATATAAAGGACCCTACACTCGAGGCTGTGCATTTAAGTAGGAGCCCTTGCTGATTCTTTAGATTTCTGCTTAAACTGGTAATATTTTAATATGGCATACACTTTTCTAAATTAAACTATGTTACCATGTTATTATGTTACTATGCTGCCAGAGATGCCCTAAACAGCATCTCTGAAACCAAGTGACAGCCAAGAGATGACAAGGGTATTTCATTTTCTTTGGACTCTTGTTCATTTGTCTGTTTTCATTTTTGTCCTTCTGTCCCCCCAGGAACAGACTAAAGACTCTGTTATAAGACTTCGACTCAGCTCCAACATTAAAACAAACAAGAGGCCAGGACTAAAGCAGGCTTTAGTGTGTCCTTACACTGATATTTTAGCCACTGAAAGTTCTCAGTACATTGCACTTAGTTCCTTTTGACAAAAGGTGATCCTGTAAGTAGAGAGTTTGGAATTACTGGCAATAATATTTTACTGTCCACTTTGGTTATTTCAGGGATTTAGGCAGAACTTGCTTCAAGAGATTCATCTCAGGAAGGTAAAAAATTCTGCCTCATTCAATTCTGGTGCATGATTATAGAGATTCATTTTCTTCTAGAGAATCCTTCTGATTGTAAAGGATTCTAGCAATGACCTAGCTCAAATTATGCCAAAGAGATTGCACTGCACTGTTTCAGGTAGACCATTGCCAAGAAGGTAAGTGAAGATTTCAAAGGGTTGAGTTTGTCAAACTGTATCTTGAGAAGGCTTATTTCATCTCACATTATTTTCGCCATACTTTACAGACTCTTCACTTCTGAGTTCTCTAAAAGAGTAGTGTCATTTCCCAAACATTTAGTCTAGTTTACTGCTGATGGGATAATTATAAGCCAGGCAGGTTTCATAGTAGTGGACTGCATAGGCTAAATACTAGTCACCAGAAAGAAGGGGGGTCACCAGAACCATAATTTAAAAGTAATATGGAAAAAGAATTAGCAATGAGCCACATCTTTAATGTGTTACACTATGCAGATTGTGGATCATGCTATTCCGGGTAATTTCTTTACAAGAAATCCTTCTGAAGCCATAAAACAGAGGTCTGTGCTACTCTTCTGACACATTGAGTTTTCAATATCATATTAATCTACTTTCCCAAGAAGACGTCTTTAAAAATGCAGATTATCATTTCATCTGGTTCCGTCTTAAAGAATACTGCTCTCTGCCAGTGAGGCAGGGATTGTGCTGAAAACCTCCTAAGGTTATCAAGGAATTGACAGAGCACAGAGTGAATGTGAACTAAGGGGTCCATTATGGCACTAAGCAGGTGGGAAAGCTGCGCTTCTGTTGTCTGTTGCAGTAACTGGAGTAGAAGGCATCGTTATCTAAATCCAATCACAGTAAAAGTAGCATCTAAAACCAGCTACAGCTATCCACTTCCAGTCATGAACTTTAAATGGAAATAAACTAAGTGTTTTGTCTTGCTCATAAAAGTATCATATTTCATTATAATGACAATTAATAATCCAATTATGGCACTCAAGAATTACTTAAATAGAAATATTATATCCAAATGAATGTGAATTATTGAATTAAGAAAAAGTTGTAATGATGAATCAATTTCTTTATACTTTCCCTTTTCTAGTATAAGAGTCAAAAATGGGTGTGTGTTTGTGTGTGTGTGTCATGCATTTTTTAATCGCACACTACCACCACTATATTCTGGTTTCAATTCTTTCATAGTTTTTCTTTTAACCATATTGGAATTTAATTTAACTGCATCACTTATAATTTAGAAGATAACATCTGTTACAAAATTACCTACTAACATAAAACTTTAAAATTGACCCCCATTCCAGTTCCACCACTCTAATCTGAGATTTTGAAAATGTCTTCATATGTTGTTCCAGGCCATTCTATCACACTCTTTCTGTGCACAGGCTCCTCATTTCCCTGGTTTATAATTTGTCAGTACACGTCTGTCTCCCTCACTCACTGTAAATCTAGGTGGAGTGAATTCATTTTCTTATTTGCACAGAGTACAAATTGGGGTTTGTGACCTGATGTATGGAGGTCAGTAAAGGGAGTGACTTCGTCACAGTTTTAAATTGCAAATAAAGCCCCCTATTATTTTCCTCATTTCACTTATATACACTTTGAAATGATCCTGTATTGTGATTCCACTTCCTTGCACTATATTTCAACCCTAGAATTAATATTTGACATCCAAAAAGGCTCCTTTTCATTCAGTAATGAGCTGCAAACTGTGCGCTTTCAGACTTTTTCTAACGAACTTCTCATTGCTTATTTGCTGTTTTGGTTTCCCAGAGTCAGATCTGAGATGTGAGTTCCAGTGCAGGTAATTTATGTGGAGTATTTGAGTGCAAGTGATGCTGATGCTGTGGGAAATAAAGGAAAACATGATGGAGAAATGCAGAACTGAGATAGGAAAGCAAAGAGAGCCAACGATGTGACCATAATTAGACCAGGTAACACTATTAAATCACAGGACAAGACTCCTGGAAGTCAGATAGGATACACACCTTGGAATTATTCACCCAAAAGGTGAGGGAGTGTGGGTGTCTATTGTTGGTTGAAGACTAATTAGGAAGCCAAGCCAGGCCTCGGTTCTCCGCTGGTTTGGCCTGCCCCGAGCACGCGTGGAGTGGCTGGGCTTGTGGCACTGGGAGTTCTTCAGTAGGTGCCAAAGTGGGTGTGACCCAAGGATTGGACAGGCCCACATGAACTGTGTATATGAACTGTTGCTCTTTACTGTTATACGACCTTTTCCTCCTATAAAAGGGTCTTTTACTGATTTTTATATATAATTTGCTTAGGCCTTCTTATAGTGCTGATAATCCTGAAATTATCTAAATTACCATGCTTGGCTGTCTTCTTTCTGTGCTCTTCTTTGGTAGGACCCCAAGGCATCCATGATCCATTCTTCACCCGTGACACCCCAGAATGATCATTATGCCAGTTTAAGTGCAGCTTCCCGAACAACAATTTCTCTGATGTTAACTCTTCCTATCAGTAAACTCATGTTTCTCTTTTTATTTTTATTTTTTTATTTTTTCATGTTTCTCAATTTGCAAAAGACTGTAGTCCATTTTCTGCTATGATTTCTAAAACTGATCAATTGTAAAATAAGACGAATAGCATGAGCTTATTTTCTTAGGAACGAATTCTTTTTTCAGAAATGAAACAAAGTAACCTTCTGTGCTTATCTTAATCATTTTATCACATTAATGTTTCTAATTTATAAAAAAAACACTGTATATGGTTTCCTAGTACTATGCAGGCTTTTGAGTTTTGCTTTTTTGGTGGGGCGGTGTGGGGATCGAACTCAGGGTCTTGCCTTGCCAGGGAAGCACTCTACCACTGAGCTAAATCTCCAACACCATCCCAGAGTTTTGCTTTTTAATAATGATATTATACCTATGTTCTAATTTTTAATTATGTAACTAGTAAAGAAAAGTTGTTTGAAAAAACAAATATATAATGAGAAAAAAATAAAAATATCACCCCAAATCTTTGTAACGAGACACAAATGCCCTTACCCTGTTCAGTTGCCAAGGTGTTATATGATGTTTTATGGAATCATATACATTTTATGGAATCATATATGGAATCATATGCATTTATATGATTGGCATCCAAGGTGTTACATGTGATTTTTTATGAGATATATATATATATATATATATATATATATATATATATATATATATATATTTTTTTTTGGTGCTGGGATCGAACTCAGGGCCTTGTGCTTGCAAGGCAAGCACTCTAACCACTGAGCTAAATCCCCAGCCCCTTGATATATTTTAAACAGTCTGTTTTTTCTCTCTGAAAATGTTACATGAAAGCAATTATGTTCATACAGTATTTAGATTTATTTCTAGATATTCTGTTATAAGTGATAACCTATTATGCATATACGTTTTGTTTGATTCTGGTAAGTAAAAACACAACTGGCTTGATACAATTTATGTTAAAATACTTGCTCACCTATTAATCACACAATTATTTATAACAATTTATTTATACGGCTATTTAGATTTTGTATATTATGTTACTAAACATCTGAAAATTATGATAAACTTGTGTTTTTTTCCTCAATTTTGTTTTTCTTCTTTTTTCTGCACTGACTAAAATCAGTAGTGAGAGTCTTTTGCTATTTTATTGATAAGTTTTTCCAAAGGCTTTTAGTATATTCAATTTATAATAGTTGTGTGCTGAAATCGATTAATGTAAGACTCACGTTATCTTATTTACCATGAAACTACTGAATTCCTGGATTAAATTAGACACGGGTATACTATGTTGTTTCATATTTTAGCATCTCATGAGTCATAATTTTCTTTAATTGTGCGTACTTGTACTGTTTTGTCTCGTTTAGACTCAAGGTTCTGTGAGTCATGAACAATGATGGTTAGAGTATCTGCAGGCTCAGTTCCGAGCAATGCCCAGCTCCTTTGTGGAACTGCGATGGGAGTCTGGGGAAGTGCAGCCATGGTCTCTACAGAGAAAACAGTGAGCCTGTGAAGAACACAATTATTTTTGTAGATATGGTGGGATTTCTCGTCATTCTAGAGCTAATCTACTGGCTTCTAAGTGCACCTCACATTCCTAGAAAAGTCACTAGATGCAAGAGTATGGAAGAAAAGTTTTACCTCAGTCTTCCAGAAGTCATAACTATTAATGTCTGGTAGTAAAAAAATAATGAAGGTTTATTTTTATCCATCATTAACCATGTATGCATTGTACCCCACTGTGACTTACGAAAATAATATTACTAGAGACTAAACTAAAACTAAAGGAAGTTTTAAAAATTCAACAAAAGCAAAGTTAGCATGTAGAAAAATAGTAAAAATCATAAAATATTTAAGAGAGAAAAATAGTTAATAAAAATACTCATACGTGAGAAATGGTAAATTAAAACAACATAATGTTTCGGGATTTACTATTTTGAATACTGAACTGTTCTATATTTAGTGTTCCAGAGGATATAGCAAATGGGACCTCATAGGTCAATTGTAAACCAGTAATCTTTTGAAGTCAGTTCGCATTATTTGTCAAAGACTTGACTCCATAATTTACTTCTACTCAAAAATGTACGAAGAAGTACAAGTTCGTAGCAGTAAAATTATATATAACTTAAATTTTCCTTAATAGAGAATAATAACATAAATATTGCTTCTACAAAATGGAACATGGAGCATTATTTAATTTGATTTTCTTTTTTTAAAAAATTGTACAAAATTATAGGGTATAGCAGGATAATTCAATAATATACCCAGTGTACAATGTTCAAATCAGGGTAGTTAAGCTCCTTAAGTATCTTCAAAACTTTTCATTAACATCTAGTGATTATAATATTTCCAGGGTATTTTGTGTAATATTCCAATACCTGTATATAGTGTGTGCTGGTCAAATCAGGGTAATTAGCGTTTCCATCTTCTTATCCTCACTTGATGTTTGGAAGGTTTTTGTTATTCTAGTGTAGTTATTCATAAAATATATAGTGAGTTATTCTGAACTATAGTCCCCTCACTACCCTGTAGAACATTAGAACTTATTAGAACTTCCAAGTAATTGTCTTTGAATACCCCTTCTCCCATCTCCTACTCCCCACCTCCTCCCACCTCCCTATAGGCTATAGTGATCACTATTGCACATTATGACTGACCCTTTAAAACATGCATATATGAGAGAAAACATACAATATTTGTCTTTCTGTGTCTAATTTTTTTCACTGAAATGTAATGTCCTCGAGTTCCATGTACTTCGCCTCAAATAATAGGATATCATTTTTTATGACAGTAATATTTCTGTTTCATATATGCTACATTTTCTTTATCTTTTCAGCCACTGATGGGCATGTAGGTTAAATATATCTTAGTTATCATGAATGAAAATGAGTATTGATATCATTCCCTTTGGATCTACTTGTATGTCTCAAAGTGGGATAAATGGTACATCAGGTTTTTGTTGGTTCATATAGGAGATCTTTTGTTTCTTGAGGAATCTCTATACTGTTCTCTGTAGTGGCTACACTAATTTATATTCCCACAAATAGTGAATAAGTGTTTCTTTTTCTCTACATCTTTACTAGCATTTTTTAAAATCTTTTTGATGATAGCCATTCTAAGGGAGATAAGTTGTCATTTTATTTTAGTTTTTTTTCTTATTTTAGTTTTTATTTATATTTTCCTAATAGATGTTAAGGGTTAGTATTATTTATATATTTGTTGGCCATTTGAATTTCTTCTTTTGAGAAGTGTCTCTTTATATTCTATGCCCATTTTAAAGTGTATTATTTGGAATTTTGCTATCAAGTGTTTAAATTCTACCTATTCTACATATTGATTCTTTGTGTGATAGTTGGCAAAAATGTTTTCTGATTCTGCCAGTTGTGTCTTTATTTCCTTTGTGGAGCAGTACCTTCTTAGTTTGATAGAAACCCATTTTTCAATTATTGTTTTTGTTTTCTGTGCTTTTGCAGTCTTAACCAAAAATTAGCTTTCTTTACTTATATCTTGAAATACTTCTCCTATATTTTTTGTAATGCTTTCAGAGTTTCAGGTGTTTCATTTAGAGGTGATTTTTCAATAGCATGAGAGATAGGACTCAATGTTTAATCTTTGCACATTACTACCCAGTTTTCCCAGCACCATTCATTGACGAGATTTTTCTCTTTCCAATTTATGTTTTGTTGTCTTCATCAAGCATCAGTTGACTATACATCTCTTACACAGAACATGGTGCCAATTTAGGACAGCAAGAGCAAAGCAGGATACCCAACTTCACACTATCCTACAAAGCAATATATTGAAAGCAGCATGGCTGTGGAACAAAACCAGGCATGTGGATTAATGGAACAGAATTGAGGAAATGGAAACTTCCCCAGACACATTCAGCTATTTGATCTTCAGTAAAGGTGCCAAAGCATATGTTGGAGGAAAGGTAACCTATCGAACAAGTAGTGCCAGGAAAACTAGCTATTCTTGTACAGAAGAGTGAAATTTCATCCTTATATCTCACCATACTAAATTAAAATCAAAATGGATCAAAGATCTAAATATTAAAACAGGATCATTAAAACTACTGGAAGATAAAATAGATAAAATACTTGAAGACATGGTTGTAGGAAAACATTTTCTAAACAGAAGCTTAATTGTGCAAAAAATAACCCCAAGAATCAACAGATGGGATTATATCAGACTAAAAATCTTCTGTACAGCAAAAGATCCAATCAGCAGAGTGAACTAATAACTAGAATATATAAAGAACAACAACAAAAATCCTAAAATCAAAGACCCAGTCAAGAAATGGGCAAGAGAAATGAATAGAGAGTTCACAGAAGAAGAAATACAAATGGTGAACAATTATAGGAAAAAAAAAGTTTGACACCTCTGGCTATCAGAGAAATGCAAATTAAAACAATACTGTCTCAGTTGCCTTTCTTGTTGCTGAGACAAAATACCTGCCATTCAAAATTAAAGGAAGTAGTTTTAGTCCATAATCAGCTGGCTCCAAGGCAGAGTGGTCTGGCAGAGCAGCATCATAGAGGAGAAACAGCTCATGGCAGGTGGAAGGCAGGATGGCAGCAAGCAGTGAAGCAGCGATAGCAAAAGACAACAGCAGCCCTCTTTCTGTCCTTTGTATTCTATTCAGGCTACATACCCTTAGCATGGGTAGTGCTCACACTCAGGGTGGGCTTTCCTATTATCCACAATCAGAACTATGACAAACCAATCAGTGGACTAATTTAGTAATTACACAGCCTTGATTCCAGCATCACACACTCTAGATCCAGCCACTTCTGAAAAGCCCCACCTATGACTGCATGAAGCTTGGAGAGAACATCTAGATGCAAGTCATAACAAATGCTAAAATTCCATCTTACTGCAGAAAGAATGATAATCATTATGAAATCACACAATAAGAAATGCTGGTGAGGATGTGATGAAAAGGGAACCCTCCTTCACTGTTGGTGGGAATGCAAACTAGTACAATCATTATGAGAATCAGTATAGAGATTTCTTAAATAACTGAAATTAGAAATTCCGTATGACTCACTATCCCCCTGCTTGATATCTTCCCCAAAGAGCTTAAGTCATCGTATGATAGCAATACATACATACCAATGTTTATAGCAACACAATTGGTAAGAGCTAAATGCTCGAAACAGCCCTTACAGTCACCAACAGATGATTAGATAAAGAAAATGTGGTATCTATATATAATGGAATACTGCTCTTCTATAAGAATGACAGATTTGAGACATTTGTAGAAAAATGGATGCACCTAGAAAATATAGTTTTGAGTGAAATAAACCAGACCCACAAACTTAAATACCATATGGTATCTCTCATTTGAATGAGGGGAAGTACAAACTAAGAGAATAATAAGGATGGATAGAAGGGGACAAGTAGATGGAGCTTTTGCAATGGGGAAGCGGTCCAAGGTAAAAAGTTTGGGGGTGAGGTGGAAGAGAAGGGGAAATAAGTAGAATAAATATGTGCCATGTACAGGACCCTAATAACCCCAATTAATGTAAATATATCCATAACATGAGCTAAAGTTAATAATATCAACAAGAATGAAAAGTGTGATAGTTGAATTGGAGGTTGGAAGGAAGAAGGGAGAAGGAAGGGCAAGGGGATTAAAAAAGAAACAAGCAGTGGTATATACATGTAACAACTCTCCAAGATGATTGTAAGTGGCATGAACTGCAAATATGCACTAATAAAATTTTTAAAAATCTATTGCACAGCCACACTTTATTGTGTTTCATTTGTCCACATGTCTTATTTTGTGCCAATATTGTGCTGTTTTAATAACTATAGCTTTGTAGAATATTTTGAAGTCAGGTGACATAATGCCACCAGATTTGTTCTTTTTACTCAAGTCTGCATTGTCTTTTGTGCTTCCAGACAAATTTTAGGGTTTTTTCTAGTTCTGAGAAGAATGCCATTGATATTTTGATGGGGATTGCATTGAATTTTGAAATCACTTTGGATGGACTGGCCATTTTAATGATATTAGTTATTCCAAAGCATGTATATGAGAGATTTTTCCATTTTTTTGGTGTATGTTCTTTTCAATTTATTTCAACAGAATTTGTAATTTTTATTGTAGAAACCTTTCACTTCCTTGGTCAAATTTATTCCCAGATATCTCATATTTTTGTAGCTGTTGGAATGGGATTCCTTTCTTTCTTTCTTTTTTTTTCTTCTTTCTGCAATCAATGCATTAAAATGCTTCTGATTTTCTTATGCTGTTTTTGTATGGTGCAACTCTACTGATTTTGTTTATCTGTCCTAGTAGCATTGTAGATGAGTCTTGGTTTTTTCTGTATATGGAATTATATCATCTGCAAACTGTGATAACTTGATGTCCTCCCAGATCAAAGAGGAATAGCTTCCAGTTTTTTTTTTTTTTCTGTTCAATGCATTGTAGGCTATTTATTTTGTTATGTGGAGCCTTTATTGTGTCGAGGTATGTTCCTAGTCTTCCTTAATTTGTTTAGTTTTATCATGAAGGGAAGTTAAATCTTATCAAAGTTGTTTTTCTGCGGCTATTGAGATAATTATATGATTTCTGGTTTTGGTTGTTGTTGTTGTTGTTGATATGATAAGTTACATTTATTGATTTGCCTATGTTGCTTTGTATCTCTGGAATCAATCCCACTTGCTCAAGATGAATGATTTTTTTTTGGTATGATGCTAGATTTGATTTGTTAGTGTTTTCCTGAGAATTTTGGCATCTATTCACTAGCAATATTAGTCTGTAATTCATTTTCCTTTTTCTGTCCTTGTCAGGGTTCAGTGTTGGGGTAATGCTTGCTGAGAATGAGTTTGGGAGAATCTTTTCCTTTCACTTTTTTGAAGTAGTTTGAGAATTGGCATTATTTTTTCCTTATTTTTCTTATTCCTAAATTTGATAGAACTCAGCAGTAAGCTACATGATTTTGGATTTTCCTTTGTTGGGAGACTTTTCATTATTTATCCAACCTCACTATTCATTATTGGCCTCTTAGATCTTCTGTGTCTACATGGTCCAATTTTAGTGTGTAAAAAAATGTGTTCTCTTTCTCCTAGGTTTTCCATTTGTTGGCATGTAGCTGTTTATAATAATCTCAAATGATCCTTTGTATTTCTGTGGTATCAGTTGAAATGTCTAATTTTTCAGCTCTAATTTTATTTATTTGCACCTTCTCTTTTTTCCCTTGGTCTAGGGAAGCTTTGCCACTTGTGTTTATCTTTTTGGATACCAGATCTTTATTTCATCTGAGAAACAATTTTAAATAAAACATATAGGCAATGAACTATGACATAGACATTAGGACATAGATAACATGAATGTGTTATTAAGAAAAAGGAAATTGCACATTTTTAAGCAAAATTTAGTAGTTTTTATGCCAAGAAGCTATATGATTATATAGCATATTGTCTTAGTTACTTTTCTTTCATTGCTGAGACAAAATACTTGACGCTCAAAGTGGAAGGGGGAAAGGTTTATTTAGCTCACCGTTTATAGAGGTTTCAGTCCATAATCAGCTGGCTCCAAGGCAGGGTGGCCTGGCTGACAGGCAGAAGACAGCAAGGTAAGTGAGGGGGTAAGCAAGGGGTAGGCAAGCATCTTTCTGTCCCTTATATTTTATCCAGGCTATCTGGTTTTAGGGTAGGTAGCACTCCCACCCTTAATCCTAATACCCTTAATTCTAGTGTCACATCCTTGATCCCAGCAGAACTATGCCAAACCCATCAGTGGACTAATTTAGTAATCACATACTCTAGATCACATAAGGCTTTGGGGGGACATCTAGACACAGGCCATAACACATATATAAATACATGTAGACATATATTTTCGTGACTAAAAGTTTATATTAATCTAAAAGGCCTGGAAACATAAAAACATGTTAATGTGCACTATCTGAAGAAGAAAGTGAAGCAGTTGGAAAGGTACAGTCAAGTAGATTTTCTTTTGTATTTTCTGACACTAAATTTAACTTAACATTTTAAAGAAATTTGTATTTAGTTATTATTTGTATAACTCAGAACATTGAAAGTGGAAAAGTAGGACCTATTTTATTATTATTTATTATTCATATGTACTCTTGTTTAGACTATTTTGACATATATAATCATGCAGATGATGGGAAGCAAACAGTTCTATTAATATTAATGCTGCACACTATTATTACTCTATTCTACACCCTTATTTTAAATTTACAAGTTACACTTCATTTTGATTTTAAACATACTTTATATATTGATATGAAAATATCTTCTTGAAAATTTGGGTGCCTAATTAGGGGAAATTATTATTTTAACACTTTAAAGTTTTCATTTTCTTTAATATACCCTCAGAGGAAATAACTCTAATGTCAAGAAAATCATTTTTCTGTGTTGGGACAACTCATACTCTCTGTTCATTGTCCTTCAGTTGTGCCTACGTGTCTGATGAGATGGTGTGACTGTGTCCATAGACCATCAACTCCAGGAGAAGCCCAAGACCCTGCTCCTGACCCTAATCCAGACTCAAATCTCCTGAAAATTAGCCAAACTCTCAGGAGCAGGCTCAACTTCATCTGGAAAAATGAAGGCCTTAGGCCACTGACAGTGTGGAATTGTGTTATTTAATATCACTTGATGGAACACGTTTCTGCCTTACAAATTAATTATCAAACACAGTTAATTTTTCTGAATCTATTTGAAGCCTTAATTAAGTCTTTGTTTTCAGTATTACTTTGTCTTTGGAAATAAAGTTATAGAAAGATTAGTCTCCAAGATTATTATGAATGTGAATAATTAGCTGTGCCGCCATTATATACATGTTAGACTTTTCCTTAATCAAAAGTTCAACCATTACTTTAGGGGCTGTAATTTAATTTTCTAGAGAGTTTTATTATAAACAGTCCAAAAGCATTGACTTTTATACAGGCTAATCAAATTTTAAAAATGCTTTAGTTTGAAATAAAAGGAACACATTTTTTGATGTTTCTTATTTTTATGTCATTTCAAACTTATGGAAAAACTAGGAATATAATAAGAAAATCTTACTCATTACCTAATGGATGAAATGTTTGCATTTTGCACTATTTGATATTCTCGATTTCTCCCAGCCCCTGCACACTTGTCTATGTGCATGTGTGAGCCCCTTTTGTTCTGGTGACTAATCACATCTGCACGTATTTTGGCTGCTTGGTGTCACCTCACAGGTCTCTGACTCCGTGCTCCAGTTTTCAAGCCTTTTGTCTTGTTCTTCAGGTAGAGGCGCTTCTATCGCTCAACCTCCAGGTCATTTACTACTCTGTTACCATTGCTAATGGGCCCTTAAGTCCATGGAGTGAGTTTTTCATTTCAAAAACATTACTTTTCAGTTTTAGAGTTTCCATTATTTTTTTCTAAAGGTTTACATTTCTCTAAGATTTTCCACTGTATTTACTCTTTAGAATGATATTTATATTTAAGTCAAAACAATTTTATAACAACCACTTCAAAGGTCTTACTTCCTAATTTCAACATTTGGGTAACTTCAGGGTTGGTTATGATATAATCATTTTTTCTCCTCTCTAAAGATCATATTTCCCTACTGATTCACAAAGTCAGAGTGCCGTTTTGCCTTGTGGGACTGGGGCTATGTCCTAGGCACTGTATTATGCTGCAGAGCCTCAGAATTCTGTTAGTTCCCATGGAAAATATTGACCTTGTTCTGTTGATCGTGTCTTTGCTAGATGTCACTCTAAACTCTGTCTGCTGCAGTGAGGGAGGAGTTCAAGACTCTGCCCAATTTTTTTTTTTTTTTTTTTTTTTTTT
>PVJO010027683.1:0-19297 GCA_004026905.1 Hystrix cristata
ATTATTTTAATCATACACATTTATGCCTATACAATGGAATATTATTCAGCTATAAGAAATGATATCTTCTCATCTGCAACAAAACTGGTGGAACTGGAGGACGCTATGTTCGGTGAAGTTAGACACAGAACAACAACTACTGCGTGATCTCTGTCAGAGGTAGAAGCTCGTAATCGCTCATGCCATGACTGTCTCTTGGTCTCTACTTTAGTCTTCCACTTTACAAAGTCCTGATTCAAGTGACTTCTCCGGAAAGCTTTCCCGAACCACCCAGCGCCTTCCACAGCCTGCCCCTTCTCTAAGCTCTCACGGTGCTTCTTCTTTGCCTCGGACATGTGGCATTAATCAAACCCTGTCTCAAGCAGCCTTTGCCCTCTGTCAAAAGCAGTGTGATCTGGGGGAAAAGCCCACACTGCCCGTGATGACCGGTGGACACCCGAATCTGAGATCTGCCCCTAATTACCAGCTTGATTTGTCACGTTACTTACACGTTTATATTTGTAGGATTTTTAGTGGTGTCTTTAATAAGAGCTTTCCCCACTAAACACTGTGGCCAAGTGCCTTAAATGCAAAATTTATAAGGTAGGTGATCATATTGTTCCCACGTTAAAGAGAAAGAAACTGAGGTTCAGGAAGGTTAGGGAATTTTATAATCCCTTAAGTCAAAAAGCTGGGAAGAGTGAGCTACAGTTCCTCTTGGATTTTGAAAAACGGTTTCAGTTTATCTAAGAGAGCCTTTAATTTATATCTTGAAACACTCCGCCCCATCCTCATCCCAGCTTCTGCATCAAAGGCTGTGAAGACCTCCAAGAAGCTCTGGCCTTTCAGTACCCCCCTTCCCAGCTTGCCTATTCCTTCCCTTTGCAGTAGGGGGAGTGGAGAAATAGGAAGCAACAATTAGGTTATCTCCTGGGCTTTCTGCATTCACCCCAGAGAGATACACAGACCTTAGAGGTGGAAGGAAAACCTGGAGTCCTGCACCTCTGAGCTAAAGATGCAGGAGCTGAGACTCAGGCAGGAGAAGCCAGCAAGCCAGACACCCCACCTAATGAGAGGCAGCACTTCCTCATTCCCAGCCTAAACTCTGCAGTGCTATCCTCAATAGCCAGCAATTTCTCATACGCTCAACTGAAAACCAGGTACCTTATTCAGGGAGAGATGTCCTTCAATTCATTTCACATCTATTGCCATTTAATTTCATGAGGCAAGATGAATAGGGACACCCACTTGGCCTTTTGGGAGCCCTTCATTACTCCATTTGCCTCTACCTGGTCTCTCGCCATCCCACATGACTGTGCTATAGAGCTCCGATCATCCCCACTCGCACTGCCAGTGCAGTCCACCTTCTCGCCTCCTGCCCCCTCCTCCTCCTCGATGCCTCTAATCAGCTCCACTGCCCTTTGCTGGCCTTTCACCTTTTCATTTATGTCCTCGTTGAGATAAGACAGCTGGCTGGGGCTGCTGTATTCAAAGTGAAGATGTAGCACTGATTTATAGAATGGCATGATAATATTTCCACATTTCATTGTCCATCCCCTTCACATGGTCACGTGTCTTATTTGCTGCTCTGACAGCTGCTGGGTGTGGAGCAGTTGTCTTCATTGAGCTGTCCGGAATGACATTGGCTGTAGATCTCCCCTTCTTCCTTTCTTTTTTTTTTTCTTTCTTTTTTCTTTTTTTTTTTTTAATCTTTTCTCTCTTTTTAACACAGACATTGCAGTTAATTCAGAGGTCACTGGTGCATGCATAGAGTTTAAATCGCTGCCTTCCAGTAAGCTTTGCCCAGCTTTTCCATGCAATGCAGATAATTGCCCACTAGAGAAATTCCTTAGAGCAGCTCTGGTCCCCCAGCACTTGAACCCCAATTTAAAGGTAAGTGTTTGATAGGAGAGGCCACTCTGCCGTTGAGAAGCCCCTGGGTTTCTAGGGCTATAAGTCAGCTTTCCAAGAGAGCACATATTGCTTTGCTGAGCAATGGCAATTCGGGCATGGAAAGCCCTGCTCTTGTTTCAATGGTCTAATTGCTGCCACCAAGATCAGCTCAAGAGGATGGTAACAGTTGGTCCCCTCTAAATATTTGCAACTGAGTCCTAATGCTGATGGTTATATTGTCTGATATTTTAGCAAAACCTCAGCTGAGGTGCGAACATTTTAATTTGTCTGTGTCCCGCATATCCCACACTGAGTGCGGATCTGTTAGTGTTCTACAGAGAAAGAGAGCCAGTAGGAGGTAGACACGCAGATATTCTAAGGACTTGTCCTACCCAGTTGTAGGGATTGGCAAGTGCAAAATGCATCCGACAGGCTGGTACACAGGAAAATTGAAAGCAGGAACTAATGCTTTGCCCATAAGCAAATTCTCCCATTCATTTATCAGGGAAAACTGATTTGCTTGTAAGATCTTTCAATAGATTGGATGAGAACATTCACAGTATCGAGTATAATATTTTTTACATACAGTCAACTGAGTGTGAGTGTTTACCACATTTGTAAAACATCCTCAGACTAACAGCTGGATTGGTTTGGATAGACTAACTGGACACTACAGCCTAGCTAAGTGGACAGAAAAAAACTAACCAACACAGAGGGAACATAAGAAGCTCTGCGTGACGGCCGCCTTTTGAAATCAGCACCAGCCCAAGTGAGAATCTTTGCAATGCTTCAAGTGTTTCTTTGGCCCCTCTCTGAGTGTGCAGGCGCATCTGCCCAGGCCCTGAGCTGCACTTAGTCTTGTCTGTAAGTGTCAGTCACAAGGCTGCTGCTGGGACCACTCAAGACCACCAAAAACTCTTTCCTCACCCCCTGAACTTGTGATTTGGATCCCTAAAATGATTGCAAATTTAGCTTTTTTATCTAATATATAGAAGTGCTTTTGGGGGGACTTGTTTTCCCCATATGACTCTCAGGACTACATCTATCCCTATTTGGGGGTCTCCTTCATTTTATTCTGCATTCTCCTTCTGATAGCACCAAACAGGCAGAGAGAAGAATGCAGAAAAAGAAAAATAACTTGTGAATGTACAAGGAAGGCTGGGAAATGGGGCAGGGCCTCTGCCAATCAGATGAATGAAGGCTATGTGGAAAAATGCAGAAAGGGTTCGGGTTTAAAGATCCAAAATCTAGAGTCAAAATTTGCACATTTCCACTTAATTTGTGTGACCTTGAGCATGTGATTTAACCTTTCTGAATCTCATTCTCTTGAACATTCAAATAGCTAAAACCACACCCTAAGTGTGAAGCAGTAAGACTGTATGCTCAGCAAATAAATGCTTTCTTCTTTTGAAGACTATTTAGACTGTATTTCCTGCCTCCTTCAGTCAATTCGTGAGCAAAATGGTGAGCTTTGGCCTGTGAAGAATGAGCATTCCAGGTTTCCTTGCTGGCTGCGTAGCAGATCACTTCAACACTTAGCATCTTAAAACAACAGTCACTCACTCTGTATGTGGCTCTGCATTTAGGCAGGGCTTAAAGGGACAGCTTGTGTCTTTTCCTTGTGTCACCTGCTGGTACAGCTTGACTGGGGCTGGTAAGTTGGTGCTGGTTGTCACTGGGATTTAGCTGGAGCTGGCAATGGGGGCCTCTGTATTTCTCTACAGAACATTCTGTGTTGGGTGATGGGCTTCCTCAAACCGTGATGGTAGGACTATGGGAAAGGGAAGCTGCTAGTCTTTACTAATCTCAGCCCAGCCCAGCAAGAGCAAGTGCTTCTTCAGCCCTATTCCACTGGTCAAAGCAATCACAGAGGACCCCTCTGCCCCCATCTGAATATAAATAGAAGGGAAAGAGGCAGAGACCATGGCTCTCAATGGGAAGAGTGTTAAGGAATTTCTGGCCTTGATTCATCCACCTCAGTGCTGGAGTCAAAATGGAGAATAGGATGAGATGATCAGTTTATCTGAAAACTGAAAACCAGACAAAAATCTATGACCAACAACATCTGAGAGAGAAACATCAGGCAATGAAGGGTAGTGACCCCTTTGTCAAAGATCATTTATTTGAATATGTCTGGAGAAGTTTCTGTGTCCTCAATTCTGTTCCATTGGTAATACGTATCTATTTTAGTTCTGATAACAAGCTGTTTTTATTACTATTACTTTGTACTATGACTTGAAGTCTGGGATTGCTATGCCATCTGCTTTGGTCTTACTGCTCAGTATTGCTTTTGCTATTCGGACTTTCTTCTGTTTCCATATAAATTTTAGGATTGTTTTCTCTAGATCTGTAAAGTACGGTGTTGTTATTATAGCAGCACAATTTGTAGTAGCTAAATTCTAGAAACAGCCAGTATACCCATCAACAGATAACTGATGAACAAATTGTGGTATCTATATATAATGGATTACATTCAGCTACAAAGAATGACAAATTAGAGTCATTTATAGGAAAATGGATGGACCTGGAAAACACAGTGTTGAGTGAAATAAACCAGACTCACAAGCTTGAATACCACATGGTATCCCTCATTTGAGTGAGGCAAAATACAACCAAAAGAAAATGGTAAACAATGGACACAAAAAGACAAAGGGTCAGATATAAGCCAAGAAGCAAAGGGTCCAAGGGAACAAGAAGAGAGCAAAGGGGGAGGGGAATGAGAAGCCAGAGGATGATATCTTAAAAACAAGAACCTAATAACCCAAACTCCAAACAGTAACACGTACACTAGGTACTACAGTAACTTTATGTAGTTGTGACTCAATGCAGCATCTATGTGGTTGTTTACATT
Organism: Hystrix cristata; assembly: GCA_004026905.1. Classification (NCBI taxonomy): domain Eukaryota; kingdom Metazoa; phylum Chordata; class Mammalia; order Rodentia; family Hystricidae; genus Hystrix; species Hystrix cristata. The sequence continues at coordinate 4,724 of PVJO010027683.1, forward strand.
GCTCATTGTTATAAGCAAAAGGCACAATGTAGTATGGTCTGTAAGCTTGTGTAATAGCCCATAAGTTTGTGTAATTTTGGACACATTTTAATACAAATCTATTAAAAAAAAGGTAGTGATCCCTAAGAGATAGGAAAGAGGGTGAGCCCTGCAGTTGCCAAGTTTACTGCCTGAAATTATTTTCTAGGCTACAGCACGGGAAACAAAAACCAGGCAGAGAGTCGAGTCTTAGCCCTAAATTGAGGAGACCGAGCTCTGAATCTGCAGAAAACTAAAGTGGCTAGGGAGTGAGGAACAATATAGGGGGGTGAACTGCATACAGTGCTTTCTGTGGAAAGTTTTCATTAAACAGCTAGCTGAATACTGATCAGTGGATGGATATGAGGAGGGTGAAAAAAATGAGTCGAACCCAGAAAAAGAAGCTGAAAGGAGCCTGGAACTCTCGGAAGACTGTTCCCAAAGTGAAAGTTAAAAAAACTTCATAATTCAAAGGACATCAGACAACTGAAAAATATGAGATGTGCTCAAACATATGTTTACTGTTGAAATATTTTTTAAACGTATTACAGTAGAAGGCACATTGCCATTCATCCCTCTCAAAATACTCCCCCTTGTTTCAAACACACCCCATCATTCTTGCCACTCTCTGAAGCTGTTCGGGAAGTGCTCTTTCGTGAGTGTCTTTGTTGCCCTGTCACGGCTGCCTCCATGTCTTGAATTAATGAAGAACACTTACATTTCATGGTCATTTTGACTTTGGGAAAGAGCCAGATATCACGTGGGGCCAGTTCCAGTGAATAAAGTCATGAGGACACATCATAATGTTTTACGAGCCTGCTTTTCTGTTGGACTGCACTTGGCAGCAGCGCTCAGAACATTTTGGGTCACACCCGGTAAAGACACTCACAAAGGAGGATTTCCAGAACTGCTTAAGAAAGTAGCAAGAAGGATGGGATAGGTGTGGTTGAAGCAAGGGAGAGTAATTTGAAAAGGATTAATATCAATGTGTCTTTAGCCCTAATGTATATTTTTAAATTTAAATATCAACCATATATTTCAATCGCATCTCATATACTTACTTAATCATGGGGAAAATTATCTCTGGACTAAATACAGCTGTGGTCTTTCCCAACAAAGCTTTTAAGAAAGGATAATTGTGTATCTAAGTAGTGTCCTGGGACAAAGTTCAAAATCATTTATAAAAATGCAAAATTATTCAGTACCCAACAAGGTCATGACATTTAACAAGATGCAGTATCCATTGGAAATTGCCAAACATACAGGTAAGTGGGGACGTACAATTCACAACAAGGAGAAATTAAAAATTCAATCAGTAGAAATGACCCCAAAATGACGCTGATCAAAGAATTAGTAGTCAAGGATATTAAAACAGATATAATGATTTTATTCCATACGTTCAAGAACCCACGTATGAGAAAGATTGAACCCAGTAAGTAAAGATGTATAAAGTTTTTAAAAGGCTAAAATTAGACTTCTAGCAATGAAAAGCACAATGCTGAAGATTTTAAAAATCTACTGGATGGGATTAATGGCAGATTAGATGGGCTCTCAGAAGAAAGTATTTAGTGAAATTAAAGACATAGCAATCAAAACTATTCAAAGTAAAACACAGAGGCAGAGAAACCTAAAGGATAAAACTAAATAGAGCATCAGTGAACTGTAAGACAATTTCCCATAGCCAAATTTGATGAAAACAATAAACTCATATATCCAAGAAGCGCAATGAACCCAAAGCACAATAAACATAAAGAAAACCACTCCGAGGCACATCACAATCAAATTGCTTGAAACTCGTGATAAAAAGAAAATCTTAAAATTAGCCAGGGAAAATACATGTTATGTAGGAGTCTAGAAAATCTAAGGATGATGGTAGATTTCTCATTGGAGTCTGCTAGAAGACACCAATGCAACATCTTTCAAGTATGAAAGAATTCGTAGTGTGTGCACTTTCTCTTCACCTGCCCTTCTCAAGCTCATTTCCTAGGGTTGCCATTAAATATTACCGCAAAGTAGGTAGTAGAACAGTGGGGATATACTCCCTCTCACAGCTCTGTCTGGATCTGTCTCCTAGATTTTGGTGGCTTCCAGTGATTTCTTTTGTTCCTTGACTTGTGTCTGTGTTGCTCCACCCCGACTCCATCATCACATGACCTGCTTCTCTACATCTTCCTTGCACCTTCCAACCACTCTCCCACCAGAACACCAATCGCTGGATTTAAAGCCCACCCTATCCAGTACAACCTCATTAATTTACATCTTAATGTATCTGTGGAGATACTGTTTCAAATAAGGTCACATTCACATGCACAAGATTAGGATTTAAACATATGGGGAAAGGTGCAGGCCCAGGCAGCAGCAGGGCACAATTTAACCCATTACACTGTTTTCTGGTTTCCCAGTAGACGGGAAGAACAGTGGTGTATTTCAAGGTCCTGAGGATACCAGATCCCTTAACAACTATGTGGAAGGCCACCCTCAAACCATGTGAATGAAATGTGACATGCATGAGAACATAAAGCATTAATGCAAAAAGCCAAAGAACATATGTGCTATTATGTGCCACTTTATGGGGATGGAAACCATATTTATAAAGGGCTTCACACTTCCTAGGAATAAATGACTGGAAATATCAGTGGAATTGTTAAGTGTGCCTGTGGTTTTCCCATCACCCATCACTGGGACAAAATATCAAGACCCACTATACAAAGAGGAGGAGGTTTATTTTGCCTCACAAATTCCGGTGGGTTCCACCCATAACTGACTGACCTCAAGGCAGAAACGGCATGGTGGAAGGGCATGGAGGAGGATGGTTGCTCAACTCTTGGCAGCCAGGAAGCAGAGAGAGAAAGGAGGAGCTGGGGATAAGAATACCCCCTTCCAAGTCACACCCACAGTGACACATATCTCTAACAAGGAACCATCTACTAACAGCACATAAACTCATCAATGAAATAATCCACTGATAAACATAGTACCCCCACAATTGCACCACTATCCAGAAGCCCTACATCTAAATATAACCCTTTGGGGGATATTTTAGATCCGAACCACAGCATTAGTGAAGGGAAGAGAAAGCGATGTATCTGTGTTAGGTCTCAAGTTAGGCTCTATTTGAGCCTTAGGGAAGAGTCAGGCCTTGTTTCCAAGACTTATAAGAGTGACAGGCTTATACTCCATTATCAAAAGACTTCTACCCCAGGAGGGTAAATTATCAAGTGAAAAGCAAAGATCTCTAACATCCCTGCAAGGCACAGCTTTGCTCTCATTAAACCAAAACTTTCCCCCAAAAGCACAAGTGAATTAGTCAGTTTACTCAACTAATCATTAGGCAGTGTGGAAAGATGGCTCATACCAAATGTTTGACCCAGTTAGCTGGCAAGTTCCATCACAACAAATTCTTATACATAAAATCTTGGTTTCTGGCTGAGCGAGGGAGAAAATCTGATCTGCTATTTCCAGGCAAAAATCAGTCTACAAAATTATTTTTTGTTCCCCATACATCTTCTGAAATGACTACAGACCAAATAATCAATTGATTTGGAGCCATTTTTTATTCTTATCCAAAACAGAGAGATATTTTTCATTCTTATCCAAAAGGAAAAATGTTAAATTGCATGTGAATTGCAGATATAAGCATTTAAAGCCTGTTTTCCTGCTTTGTTTGTGAATAATTTTTCATTTTATGAAAGAGCCGAATATTTCAGTAGGTAAAATCAATATCAGCCCCCAGAGTGGATGGAAAATTCTCCAGGCCTAATATAGTTTCACGCATGGTGGTGGAAACTGAATGTCTTAAGGGAAAAAATAGTGAATTCCATACATTAGAAAAGATGTATGAGCTGGAGTTTTTTCTTTTTAAAACTAATCTGTTTTATAATGGTTCATTCATTCAACAAATATTTATTAAGCATTTATTGTATGCTACATACTACATCAAAATATACAAAAAATCATGAAAAGAAATCAAGGGCCTACCCCGGAGGGAAGAGAGTCTGGTGAAATAATAACCAGCGGTTGAGAGCTTACCAAGTTTCAAGCACTGTTCCATGCACTTTGCAAACATTAATTCATTCACACCTTAAAACAACTTGTGAGATGCTGTTAATGTGCCTATATTATAGATAAGGAAACTGAGGTACAGAGAGTCAAAAGTGTTCTCATTGTCACCAAATCAACGAAAATATTACTCAGGCAAGCTGACTCCAGAGACAAAGTACACATATGTCAGTATAAAAAGCCCCTGACTTCCGTTTCCATATAAATTCTAGGATTGTTTTCTCTAGATCTGTGAAGTATGCTGTTGGTATTTTGATTGGAACTGCGTTGAATCTGTACAACAGTTTTGGAAGTATGGCCATTTTAACAATATTGAGTCTACCTAACCAGGAGCAAGGGACATCTTTCCGTTTTCTGGTATCCTCTTCAATCTCTTTTTTCAGAGTGCTATAGTTTTCTTTGTAGAGGTCTTTCACTTCTTTAGTCAGGTTAATTCCTAAGTATTTCATTTTTGTTGAAGCAACTATGAATGGTATTATTTTCACAATTTCCTTCTCATCCTGTTCATTTTTGGTATATACAAATGATAATGATTTTTGCAAGTTGATCTTATAGCCTGCTACTTTGCTGAAGTTGGTTATTAATTCTAGGAGCTTTTAGAATTTATATGGAAACGGAAGAAGCCTCAAATAGCAAAAACAATACTGAGCAATAAAACCAAAACAGGTGGCATAGCAATCCCAGACTTCAAGCTATACTACAAAGCAATAGTAATAAAAACAGCTTGGTACTGGAATAAAGATAGACCTGTAGACCAATGGAACAGAATCAAGGACACAGAAACTTCTCCAGACATATTCAAATATATGATCTTTGACAAAGGATACAAATACATACATTGGAGGAGAGATAGCATATTTAACAAATGGTGTTGGGAAAACTGGTTGTCAGTTTGTAGAAGAATGAAATTGGACCCATATCTATCACCATATACTAAATTAAAATCAAAATGGATCAAAGATCTAAACATCAAGACAGAAACATTAAACCTTCTGGAAGACAGACTAGGTAAAACACTTGAAGACATAGGAGTAGGAAAGAACTTCCTAAACAGAACCCCAATCCCATAGGAAATAACAATAAGAATCAACAAATGGGACTACATTAGACTAAAGAGTTTCTGTACAGCAAAAGAGTTCATAAGGAGGGTGAAGAGAAGAACCACAGAATGTGAAAAAATCTCTGCTAGCTACTTCTCAGACAGAAGACTAATATCTAGAATATACAAAGAACTCAAAAAAATTAAACTACCTAAAACCAATGACCCACTCAAGAAATGGGCCAGAGAAATGAACAGATACTTCACAGTGGAAGAAATACAAATGGCCAACAAACATATGAAAAAATGTTCAACATCTATGGCTATTAGAGAAATGCAAATTAAAACAACTCTAAGATTCCACCTTACCCCAAAAAGAACAGCAATCCTTAGGAAGTCAAACAATAACAAATGCTGGCAGGGCTGTGGTGAAAAGGGAACCCTCCTACACTATTGGTGGGAATGCAAACTAGTACAACCATTATGGAAATCAGGATGGAGATTTCTCAAGAGTCTGAATGTAGAAATCCCATATACCCCAGCCATTCCCCTACTAGGTATCTTGCCTGAAGAGCTAGAGACATCATACTACAGAGATACTTGGACAACAATGTTTATAGCAGCACAATTTGTAATAGCTAAATTCTGGAACCACCCCTTATACCAATCAATGGATAGCTGGATAAACAAAATGTGGTATCTATACAGAATGGAATACTATTCAGCTATAAAGAATGACAAACTAGAGTCATTTATAGGAAAATGGATGGACCTGAAAAATATAATGTTGAGTGAAATAAACCAGTCTCGCAAGCATGGTAGCCTTCATTTAGTGAGGTAAAATACAAACAAAAGAAGAGAGTAAACAATGGATACAAAAAGACGAAGTGTTAGGTATAAGCTAATAGACAAAGGGTTCAAGGGAACAAGAAGAGGGGAAAGGGGGAGGGGAATAGGAATCCAGAGGAGTAATGATATCTTAAAAATAAGAACCTAATAACCCAAACTTAAATCAGTGACACGTACACTGGGTACTATAGTAATTTTATATAGTTGTGACTTACTGCTGTACGTAGGTGGTTGTTTACATTGCTCACTGTCATAAGCAAAAGGTACAATTAATTGTGGTCTGTAAGCTTGTGTGAGTGCCTGTAAGTTTGTGTAATTTTGGATAAATTTTAATAAAAATCTAAAAAAAAAAAAAAAGGAAAGAAAGAAAGCTCCGGACTTACGAACATTCAAGTTGCAGTCTTTCACAGGCGTACTGTGTATGACTCATTTTGTCAGATTATGAATGAATTCAATTTAGGAACATTTGTCCTGGAACAAAACTCGTTGGTAAGTTAGGAATTCAGTGTACGTATACTTACATAAAAACACAGCTTCACTAATGTGATCAGAAACCCTAAGAATCTTGATGACAAGGCCCATGTCTTATTTTATTGTTTTTCTAATTTTGTATCCTAGAAGAATTCCAGCATGTGATTATCGTTTTTCAAAAATTATTTAATGAAGCACTAAAAGAAATAATATAGAAAATAATCCAAGTTTCTCACATAAGAAAAACTACATGATATTTAAGGTTATGTGTCTGATTTTCTTCATTTAACATTATGGTATCAAGATGCATCCATTTTCCTACAAATGACTCAAGTTTATCTTTCTTTATGGCAGAGTAGTACTCCATGGTGTGTAAATACCAGTTTTCCTCGTCCAGTCATGTGTTGATGGACATATGGGCCGCTTCCAAGATTTAGCTAATGTGAATTGTGCTGCTATAAACATGGGTATGTATAAGAAACCCAGAATAAAAATAAAGATCAAGATAAAAGATAGATAATGGGAAGCAGAGTGATAGATCATTCTTAAAGGGGAAGAGAATCAAGAGATGGAGGGAAGACGGAGAAAGGGAAGGGATAAGTGATTAATAAAAAGGAATTAGGATGTGCTATGTACACATACAACTCCACACAAGGAATGTAAACATTGTATATTGCAAACACATACGAAAAGAGGGAACAGGATCAAGAGGTGGGTGGAGAAGGGAGGGGGGAAAGGAAAGGGGATGAAAAAAGAATTAAGATCTGTTCTGTACATGTACCAGCTTCCCACCAGGAACGTAAGCATTAGGTACTACACACACCTACTAATAAAATTTAAAAAGAAAGTAATCTGGTTGAACAGAGCCAGCAGATACTACATTTTTCTGGAAGGGTTCACAAAAGGTGATTTTGAACTGGGCGCGAACAGATGGGCTAAGTGGTGAATCTATGGCACACATGCCACAGCAGGCTGTTTGTATCACTGAAAGCTCTAAAAGTTCCATCCTCACTGGGGTAAGCATTTAACAGGTCACCCAAAGGAAGAAAAGCATTCTGGGAAGCATGAGTAGCAAGCCCAAAGGCACAGATGCAGGTGAAGCATGGCCAGTTGTGTGGAGGAAGGGTTAAAAATCCCAGCGATTGGACCTGAAGCTAACTGATCACTTAGGCAACGTCAGTCTTTTTCTTAAGCAAAAAGAGTTTCTTCAACAGCTTCCTAGAGGCCCAGAGAAAAGAGGGTTGCTTTGTGCTTTCCTTCCTCATTTTTCAAAAAAGAGTCTGTCTTTCGGGGTAAGGTTTCTCAAAGATGCCACTCCTGAAATAATCCTTCAGATTGGTTGTCCCAAACACGCGCCTGGAGCCCAGGGCCCCAGTCTCCCCTACAACTGAGGGAATTAGCATCCTGGCTCCACCAGGAAGTCTGAACCAAGCCTCACTCACTGACTAGCTCACTCTTAGGTGGAAAATTTCATCTCAGCACTGGCAACAGTTGTTTTAAGCGTGAAATTTCCTACTTTATTGTGATGTCAAGGAAGAAATGCAGTAGTAGGGTAGGCCATTGGAATAGTCACGCTCGCTCTAAGATTGTGTCTGAATCAGAAAGTGTTTCAGTGGCAAAGCTACGAGGAGCAGGGGGCAGTGGGGAAAACCCTTGACAAAAGAAGCAGCACGAAAAAGGGGTTCAGGTACTTGACAAAGTAAGCAGGAATGACCTGAACCCCAAAGAGAAGGATCTACCATTATCCCCAATGCATGCACAGAGCGTAGAAAGAAATAAGACTCCTCCTGACTTGGCCAGTGCCACGGAGGAACAGCCTCCCCTCCGGCTCCTCCCCCGATTACCTTGGTGCTGCCCAGAGAGCACTCTGCACTCTGCCTGCTTCACAGCTCTTGCTCTTCAAATCTGCTAAGACCACTGGGCTCTAGAACTTGACTTCTCGTTCATGTTTTTGTTTATTTGATTCTTTCTTTCTTTCTTTCTCTCTTTTTTTTTTTTGATATGCCACTCACCATAACCCAAGTTTCAGAAAAAAATTAAAAAATTAAAACACCACTCCAGGGGCTGGGGATTTAGCTCAGTGATTAGAGTGCTTGCCTTGTAAGCACAAGGGCCTGAGTTTGATCCCCAGCACCCCCCAAAAAAATAAAAAATTAAAAATAAAAAAATAAAACACTGCTCCACTAAAACTGAAATACCTGAGCATAGAACCTCATGGGCTCCAAAGCTAGGACCCATAAGACGAACCTCAAATGGATAGTTCTTTTTTGTCTCTATTTATAACTTCCATAGAAGGACGTGGAGGAAATTGCTGTGCTAAAATAGGTGAGAAAATACTACAGATTGTACCATGTACATTAGACAAAAACTGTTACTAAAGTCTGAAAAGAATGAGTATTTCCAAAATAAATAACTGAGTGGCCATGGGCTTTGTTAATATCTGATGTTTGAGTTTCAAGAGTGACTCAGGTAAAGAAATGTCTGTTCTTCATGAATGTTCCCAGCAAGTAATTCAATTAGAAAATATTTATTGAGTACCTACTACCTACCGTATTCAGAACATCATATTAAATACTGTGGTGATGTGAATCATCATTCTGTGTTATTAATGTTGTCCAAGGATTTATATTCAAATTGAGGGTGATTGATAGAGAGAAAAATGGAAGCAAAGAAGAAAAGGAAGGAAGAAGAGAGGGAGGAGGGAAGAACACTAAGACATGTAGTAGATATGTGCTTGCTTGCCAGCTTAGAACTAGCTTCAGGATACTCATTTCTTTCCGAATAATTCTTTGGTGCCTCAGCCCCTCCCAACATTTTTTCTCTGTAGCAAACACAAAAAATAGTGGATATTTCTTCCTGTCCTGTATGGTTTCTCATTCTCAATCTACTGTGATATCATCTGTGGATTATTCCTTGCTTCTAGAAAAATCCCTGCCCCATGCAAATATCCCAGCCCTCCTCTCAGAATTTATGAATAATTTGGGAAATCTGTCTGCTCCCCCTCATGACTGCACCCGTGCCCTAAAGAGAGTCTCCCATCCCAGACCTCCCCGGCTTGGGCAGAGCATTCATGGCAGGGCCTGGACAGAGCTGGCACCTTCTCAAGCCACCTCTGGGAAGGCATCTGTACCTTCATTGCTTGGGACCAACAAGTCCATTCTACATATCTGTGAAAAGTCATGTAGACCAAGTCACTAGTAAGGAGCCATTCGGCTTGTTGTGGTTTGGAGTAAAGTATTATCTCAGAGGTAACGCTTCATCTCAGCCCGACACGGGTCCCAGAAGGTGGACTCTTACCCTTCTCTCTGTCCCATGCACTCCAGCACACTGGTTATCAGTCTCTACCTTCCTGACTCTCGCTGGCAGCTTTACTTTTATTTATAGCTGGGGGGATACGCTGTAAATAGAAAGAAAAACTGAGAGGCACCACGTGGTATATGACTAACTAACTGAATAGGTTTTAAGGTGTGTGGGAATTGAAGTAGGTAGAAATCACCATGAACGTGGGAGGCACTGGACTGTGGGACTCCGCCGGGTTTCAAAGGATGAATAACACTCAGATAAGTGCATAAAAGGAAGAAAATCATTCCAGGGGGCATGGGCACTGCAAGCAAAGGCAGGAAAAATGGGCGAGAGGGAATACCAGCACGAGCCCCGGCAGAGCTCCAGGTCTTTGGGGGAAAGTAAGAAGCCCCTGGTGATGCAAGCAGAGTCCCTTCTTGATTCTGCATGACTTTTCTCCAAAGTCATGCTCTCTTGCTTTTCCTAGAACCCCCAGCACATGGTCAGTATCACGTGCACCTTCTTTTTGTCCATCTAGTGATGCCTCGCTGCATTTTAATTTGTGACTGTTTTTCTCATCTCTTACTGCATCACACGCTTCATCAGGTGGTTTCACAATCGGTCTTTCTGAAAGCATCAGTAACATGAGGCCTATACTGTACGTATATCATTCAGCACACAACTAGTGTGGCCTTGTAATTTATCTTCCAAACTAACTAGGACACTTAGGGGAAAGAATAGGGATCAATTAATAATTACTCCAGGACAAACAGCTGTGAGCCAATTCCGTTGTCCTAGGCTAACAGGATGTATAGTTACACAACTCATAAAAAGTTTGGTCTACACAATCAAAGGCTGATGACTAATTAAGAAATGCCGAAAGGGTCCTATATTGAAGTTGGTTGAGGGAGATGTCTTTTTATTTTTCCCTTGTACTGGAGACTTAACCCAGGGCCTTCACGCTGAACCACATCCCAGCACATTTTATTTTTTTTTTATTTTGAGAAAGAGTCTCACTGAATTTCTGAACCACGCAGGCTGGGCTTGAACTTGAGACCCTCCTGTCTCAGCCTCCCAGAGTGCTAGGATTACAGGCATACATCAGAATCCCCAGCTTACCGAGCTGTTTCATGTTAGAATCTTCGCTGCATCAATATTTCTACCTAAGAAAGCTATGCTCCACTGAATATCTAGCCTTCGCTACTACCAGGAAGAAGACGTGCTTCTTAAGTACCACACTTACTCTATTAACAAGCAATAACTGAGTTTTCTTAGCTGTCAGATACTATATAACATAAACAATGTACAAGTAAGAAAGCAGGGCCCTTTATCCTCTGAGAGCTCACAGTCTAGCAAGACTCTATTTACTCACACATTCCAGCATTCATTCATTCATCCATTCATTAAATTATTCCACAGGTATTTATTAGGAGCCTTTCACACTTCAGGCCAGGTGCTAGAGAACAACTGCCCAGTCCTCACCCTGATGGAGTTCCTGGATTGCAATCTGAACAGTGAAGTACTTATGATCGGCAGTGTTGGTCCAAAGGGCAGAGGTAACAGCTGTATTTGGATGGGTTAGTGGGATCTTAATGGAGGAAAAAGAAATGGAGAAGTAGTCACCAGCTAAAGAGTAATGAGAGCTATTTCAGAAAGAAACAACAGCAAAATAAAAACTTGGCATCACAAAACAGCAAGGTCAGAGATAGAGGTGGACACTAAGTGGGGGCTGGGCGACCATGGAACTTAGTGGCCAAGCCGAGGACTTTCCACGTGACCCACTGTGTAACAGGAGGACACGGGAACTCGGCACAAGGACTGTGCTGTGATCATGTGTGTGTTTCACACAGATAATTGTCTTTTGAGAGACTCACTGAATTCCTCCAAAATTTAGTTTGCAGAAAGTCCATTTTGAATAGTGACACATACCAACTGCCCTGAGTTGATGAATCTAGGTTTCTGGAGACTCTTTTTGTCTGGAAGAACATCATCATTTTCCAGGATGCCCTCTCCTAGATACAAGAAGTGTTTCCACAAACACATACCCTATTTCATCAGAGTAGGGAGGATTCTTAACGAAAACAAAGCCTTGTTAGCTGCTGGGATGCTCGGAATTGTTGACGGCTGGATTGACAGGCAGGTGAGAATGTCTGCCCAGCACACACTCGGTGCACAGCCTCTTAGAAACGGCGTCACTGTAAGACCTCAGGTTATCTCTATGCCTGCTCTCCAGGCATCTCTAATGACATTGATGTCTGTCTCACAGACAACGGACACATGGACATGGATGAGAGTTATTCTCAGTGTCAAGCGCTCAGCCGGCAGCCACGTGCACCCTTGTTCCGGCATCCTCCTTGTGACCTTGAACTGGCCTCTCTTCTCTCTAGGGTAGCAGCCTGTGTAGTACTGAAGAATCTGCTTATTCAAGACAAACCAAGTTTTTCTCTTAGACCTAAAGCTCCAAGTTCTTGACTATAAATGGATTTTGCTTAATTCATAAATTCTATGCAAGGAATAAGAATTAGGCCGTTTCCCGAGTGCTGCAAAATGACCCCGATGCCTCCCTCCAATACAGGATAATTCTGGAGGAGTGTCTCAGAGACTGAGCACTCAGTTTTCTAATATTTCCAAAAAGAATTAAAACTCAATAGGGGCTTCGGTTAATCTGCTAGGAATTATCTAACCATCTCTCTTTTACTCTCCTCTTGCCCATCAGCACGGAACAGGGATTGTGGCCCACACTGTCAGAATTTCAAATTCCTTGATTGCTCTGCAGTTTAGCGAATATGTTTCGAGACAACATTATGTTTCATGGCAAAGACTTAAAGTTCAATAATTTAGGGTAAACTGAGTTCGTTCAACATTTGCTCAGCCAAGAAATAACTCCTCCTTTCCTTCTGTTCTGGTCTGTGTTTAGTTTGTAAGCAAGGGCCAGCTGCGTAGTTTGTGGGGACCAGGGCAAGATGAAAATCGGGAGCCTCTTGTTCAAAGGCCATCAAGAGATTTGGGCTGACAATAGCTGAGCCAATCACAGTGACCGTGTACACATAAACACTGGGCACAGGAGCATGACAGCCCGTGAAGTAGGTCTCTTCAAGAGATCTGCTCTCTCCTGGCATTATCTAAGAAGGCCTCAGTCTCCCCAGGACTCGCATCAGTGGGCCAGGCTGACATCTGAGAGAACATTCTGCACATTCCAACCCTAAGGCCACCCCAGGTCTGTGTCAGGGCTGAATTGTTTTTAGATGCACAATAACTCATCAAGTCTTGGTCGTTGCCTGTTGACACATGTTGAAGACTGACATACGTAAGATTGGCCAGACTTGCTGTCATATCATGCAGTTAACCATCTGTTTCCCCTTCAGCGTGCTCAGAATTTCTCTGAAACCACCAAGGCCGCATGAGGAGGGGGACACATCTCTACTCTCACTTCTCCAAGCTCTCTGCAGGTTGTGCGGATTCACATCTTCAGCCTTTGGCACACTCAACCTAGCAGAGGCCGGCAATAGGGCTCCTCCACAGACATCCACACGGCGATTAATGATACAGTCACCTGGCTCTCTCTGATTCCTTTCTACCTTTTATTCAAATCATTTACTTTAAGAAGAAGATAGAACATGGTAGCAGAGATACTGCACTCCTGAGAACTCAGGTTTAAAAGTCTGTAATTTCTTATTTTGTTGTCTAAATTCTCTTGCAGTCCCCATTTCATTCATTAAAAAAATAAATCCATTAAATGCTGTTAAGCATTAATTTTTGGTGCTGGAAATACTACAGGAGACAAGAAATTGCCCTCATAAGACTTATTTTCTAGATTAATAGTCAACAAACAATGGCCTACAGACAAGATCTAACCTAGTGCCTGTTTTTATACATAGAATCGCAGCGGAACTCAGTCACCCTCATTCATTTACATAGTGTTACGGCTGCTCAGCAATTCAGCTAAGTAGCTGCAACAGAAACGTTACTGCCCATAAAAACCTACAGTGTTTATCTGGTCTTTTTAGAACAAGTTTGTAAAGCATTGTTCTAGAGAAGAAGTGAGCCACAAAGCAAAGAGATTGATAAAAGCATGAACCCCGTAATAATCCAAACATGTTTGGAAAATTGTCATGAGGAAAGCTATTTCGGACAAGCCAATCAGAGAAGTCTTCTCTGAGGAGGTAGCATCAGAACCAAGACTGGAAGGCAAGCCGAGGAGGGAGCTGAGGGAACGGAGCATGCCAAGATCCTGAGGAATGTGCTCAGCTTATTGCACTTAGAAATCCTGGTTAGCAAGGACTAGCTGGAATGAAGGAAGGTCAAGAAAGAGAAGACAATGTACACGGCATAATTTTTCAAAATTACGTAGTACTGTATTTTTCTTTTTTCTAGCCTTAATGATGGTAGACTTCAGAGGATAGGAAGAGCCAGGAAAACAATTCACAATGATCATTTAGCTCTCATCGCTCCTTTTCTATCATCTCTATTTATGGACAGTTTCTCCTGTCTTCTTTGTGCATAAACCACAAAGGATGGGAAATGACAGCAGCACTGGGTGAACATCACGGCCATTGCAGTCTGATGCCTAGAGAGTGGACGCAGCACCCCAGTCCCTCTACTTCCCATCAACATGGCTTAAACCACGAGACAGTTTTTAGTGTGCTGTAATGGAAAGAAGGCGGGCTTTGGTGTTTCACAGTCGCTTTCTTGGATGACAAGTGATTTGCCTTCTCTGAGTCACCATTTTCTAATCTAGAAAAGAGGTTAATAATGCCAGCCTTTTAGGATTTTTATAGAGAATAAATGATGTCATACGTATGAATCTGATTGGCTGTGTTCCTGGTGCTGTCTGGCTGCAACTCCCCCATGCTCAC
>PVJO010027684.1:0-19300 GCA_004026905.1 Hystrix cristata
ACAGTGCCTGGGGGAAGAGCAAGGGAAGCTCTAGTCACTAGCTGCTGCTGGCCCCCATGACTGCAGGACCCAGGTGCTGACAAAGCTGTGTGCATTGTGGGAGCCTGGCCTGGACCAGAGGCGGTCTGCCGTGTAGACGCTGACATTGGAGAAGCTGTGTACCTGCAGCAAACTAGTTGGAAACCCTAGAAGGCAACCGGGCTGGAGGAGACTAATGCTGGAGGAGCAGCTGCATTGCAGAGCGTAGGTGCTGGGAAGGCTGCACAGATCCAAAGGCCAGAGTGGAGATGCTGCCTACTGCAGAGAGGCTGAGCACTGGAAAACCTGTGTCAGGATCCTGTCTGGAGAAATGCACTGGAGCCAGGAAGGACCCTAAGGTCTCTCCAGTGACTGCTATGGGCAAGACTTAACATCATGCCCAGTGACAACAGATATTATTTAAAAGGCTCTAATCTTCTCTCATAGAGAAGGCAAAAAGTGAATTTGGAGATGGGGGAAATACATCAGCAATTAGTACATTTCTAACTCTGCTTCTTTCACCCCACTAGAGAATAATAAATACAAGTCCTTTGCTGTGTAGATGTGCGTACTCCCCTGAAAACAAAGATATTTCCCCTACCCTCTTGCGAACTTGGTCTTACGATTTGCTTAGGCCAAAAGCTATGAGTGAAAATGATGCAGTGTCTGTTCTGAGCAGAAGTTTTCCATGTGAGTGTTTGGTCAGCGTGGCGTCTTGCATCTTTGCAGGTCTCAAGCTGGGGTTGCTCTTTCATCTAAGTCTCAGAATGAAGTACGAGCTTAGCAGGGACACGGCCATGCTCAGACTGCTGAACAAGTAAAAGATATTGTCAGTTAGATTCCCCTGAAGTTTGGGGGGGTTTGTTGTTACAACAAAAACTAACTAATGCAGTTTCCATGGATGGCAGCAAATAACTTTCTAACTCTCAAAGTTTGGCTTAGATTGCTCATGTTCTATAAACTTTGGTGTAACCACTACATCATTTTCTAATTTCACAGATTCACCTGTAACAAAGAGATGACCATGGATCAAGCAGATTTTCTCACAGTAGTGAAAAAGTCAACCTCCATTCCTCGAATGACATCTCATGCTTTCTGGTTTCTAGGGTATAACTCCTCTAGTAGAAGTTAGAAATGAAAAGGTTGTGTCAACCATTTCTTTAATATATAATAGGGCTTCTCTACATTACTGTAGCTTTTCTCTCTGTGCTAGTTTTGATAATCTCATACCATCACTATTGATTGTCTTCTAGTCTTTATCAAATGTCCGCAAATCATTTGGGAGACTGAGTTGTGATTTATCTTTGGATAACCTGTTGTTCTTAATGAGACTAGGTAGGCTTCTAAAGAACTTTCTTGTGCAGGAAATAGTCTTTGATAAACTGTGCTATATCAATTTTTAACTTTCACTAAACTCTGACAATTTAACACATACCCAATTCATATTCAACATAAACATTATTTATACTTAATGATTTATTAGTTGGAAATCATCCTCTAACTCACTGTAATCACTGCCATGTTACTGATCTCATAATACATTGCTATCATAATTATTATTACTTTTGGTAATCTCACAGATTCCTCTAAACTAGTGCTGGTGAATTTATGGCACGCATCCCACGGGTGGCACACGGAGCCCTCTCTGTCAGCACGTGAGCCAAGCCGCCCCAGCATTACCTCAGCAGCTGAGCATTCGGGTTCAATCGTGGTGCTGGCACATTGCAATAAATAAGTGGGCTTGGGCTTGCAGTTTGGGCACTCGGTCTCTGAAAGTTTCGCCATCACTGCTCTAAACTGTCCCTTCATATACATTGTAGTCTGAGACAGATTAGATATTTCAGCTGGAAAATCATGCTGCAACTCAACACATTTTTTAAAATTAAAAAATAAGAATTCACACAGTGTGGTCACTGAATATTTGAAAGCATAGTTCGAATATTAAAATATATGTTTAAAATTAAATAACTCTAATGCTCATCATTAAGTGCTAGGAATATTACTCTTATATAGATGTTAAAAAATGTCAACTAGGGCTTTCGAAACTTCTTGCTGTAAGAATGATCAATCCTAGAAGTAATTTAATTTGGGGATGTGCATAAAAAGCATTTCAAGGGGCTGGGGATTTAGCTCAGTGATTAGAGTGCTTGCCTTGCAAGCACAAGGGCCTGAGTTCGATCCCCGGCACCACAAAAAAAAAAAAAAAAAAAAAAAGCATTTCAAGGAGGTAGAAAAAAGCCAGACATAAAGAATCTGTTTTCTCATCTCTCAACTGAAGATACCAATACCTGCCCTATCGAGTTCATAAGACTTTTAGAAAACCTCATGAATATTTTAGTGAAAAGGGTATGTAAGTTGTAAAGTTATTTGCAAATGTGGAAGTTTTTCATACCATGAACTGATAGATGGTCTGTTAATATCTTCCTGAGTCCCATTTAACCAACCTTATTTGAGTCGAATGAGGAAGACTTAATTAAAAGAGTAATCTTGAAAAATATATCCTATTTGAAAAGAAAAAGCAGAAGATCCTGGGATAGGACCTAAGATAGAGGTAGGTAGAAATGTAATCTCTCTGTTTGAAGCCACTAATAACCTGATTCTACAAAGTATCATATCCCCAACTCTCTTGTAAGAAAATGTGGACTGGCAATAGAGAAATTCACCATAGGAAAGCTCCTTAATAATTACGTAATATTGTAAAAGAAGAGAGGAAAAAACAGTGGATTAGAGATTTAAAGGAAGATTAGAGGTTGGGAGATTGAGATGGAGGCAACACACTCAGCTCAGGGTCAGCTTCTCACTGAACTTTCCTGAGCTTGATTTTTTTCAGTATAAAGTAAACACTCAATCCCTTTATTTTTCTGAGACCCCATAGTCCTGTGGACAAATGCACTATTAGAATGTAACGTAGTGTGTTATATTCATTTGTTAAATTGTATGTCTCTTTTACCAGACTGTGGATGCCTTGCAGATAAAGAATGTGTCTTCACTTTCTAGTAATCCTGACTGATACTTTGCACAGGACTTGGGGTTAATTTCTATTGAATGCTTAGGGGATGAGTGGGTAGCACATACATCAGACTCATTAAAGACATTGTGATAGGATTTGGTAAGTTTTTAATGAAGCATTATGCTTCTTAAATGTTAAGGAACTATTTTCAGGGTACAGCACAATATAAATTTTACATTAAAATTTAACCCAAAAAGTAGCCTATACACTTGCTGTAAATATTATTTTCAGGATAATTCAAGAAAGCATGAATAATTTCTGATGTTTGTGTTCCTATCCTTAAATTCAAAAACTCTTAGAAATAAACTTAAACAACTATGATATTTTGTTCCAGAAATAACAATTTTATTTGAATAAAAATATACTTTTAGGCTGGAATGGGATACGACAGGCGATATTATGAAAGTCAGAGAAGCATGTCCTGTATATAAACCTAAAAGCATAGGAATCTCTGTCAAACCATACAGAACACTGTAACTATTCTGTAAAAGAAATTTTTAAAAAGTATGTGGATTGAATGTTTTCTAAATTATAATAACAGCATTGAGTTCCACTTTTTTTAGATGTCTTAAGATGGTGTAGGAGTTTCATTTTCTGGTATTTTTGAACAGACATAGCTATTAAAATCTATAAACAGGTCATATCATTCTTAATCTTGAACATAACATAAGAATTATATAGTCTTTGAATGTGCTTAGAGGAAATATTAGGAGGAATACTGTATCACCCAGGCTGTTTCTGTTTGACTTTCACTAGAAATGTTGGATAAGGTAAATCTCACTTTGTCCATTACCTTGCCTGCTATGTGATATAAATTCCTTGCCTACTAATCACAAATCTCAAGATCTGGGAAAATGGAGTGCCCCAGAACAGGCTATATATTTTTATTGCCATCTCGAATCAAACTGATACAGTTTTTCATGAGAGGACTAATAAAAGTCACAATCTGTATTGAAACATCCCTGTATTTTATGGACCCATCTCATATACCCCTAATAAAGTTCTAAAACAATCCATAATAGATTTCACAAGAAGCTCAGACCTGCCAGCGCTCTCATTAGTAGCCCAGTTTAACCACGACTTTAGGCACAACTCTCTGAAAAATGTTAGCGGGTTATTTAATATTGAAAGACAAGTAGCTGAAGGGACAAGAAGCTCAATTATTCAAAAATCCAGTTAGATTCCTATTTAGAGCAATTTAACAAACAAAATTGCATTTTGTGCTTATTTTCAAAGCACAGACATATTCATTTCATCAAATATGTAGTTCACTGAAAATGGCAATGCTTCTACATGATTCTGCATGAGAAGGAAGGGTAGATTAAAACAAAAATACCTCTCGACTTGTTAAAACATGAGCGTTTTTTGATTGACACTTTGCTCATGTGGCATTTGCTCAATTGATGTTATTATACAAAATTAAAAAGCCACAACCTCTGCCCAACATAATGTTCACAGAAAAGACAAACAGCACAGTCATCATACGGGATTGTTTTTCATATATAATCATCTTTTTTTTTTCTTTTGGATTCTCTGTCGGGGGGATATGCTTCTGGCCCCAGACCGGTTTACAAAAGTGTTACTTACCTACAATTTCCTACCTAAAAGAAAATAATAGCAAATTAAAACACGAGGCAATCATTAGAAGAAAGAGAGAGTAACCTATGTTGAGATGAAAAATTGTCTGCATTTTATTTTCCCTTGAATAGACACATAAATGTGTGTGCATGTGTATCAGAACCAGTATTCAAAGTATCTCAATAAATTTATAGGGAATTATTAATGGTATGATCTCTGCTCCTGGGAGGGTTTTTTTTTTTTTTTTTAACCAAGAACATGTATTGGTACATTGTATACATAATGTTCACATTCATCGTGGTTATTTTGTACCTGTACATGATGTATCTTGGTTTTCACCCACCCCTCCTCCCCTCTGTTCCTCCCTTCCCTATTTACAGCAGGTTTATTTATATTTTCCCATTTTTTCCTTTTCCTCCTTCTTTCCTTTTTCCTTTCTTTTCCCCCTTCCCCATTTCCAGTTCTCTCTTTTCAATATTATCTTCATTTTATATAATTTCTATTACACCTCTCTGACCTTATTTACCCTTATGTTTACTCATATCAGAGAAACAATTCAATGTGTACTCATGAGTGTCTGATTTATTTCACTTAAGAGTATGTTCTCAAGGTACATCCATTTACCTACAAATGTCTCTAGCTTATCCTTTTTTATGGCAGAGTGTAGTACTCCATTATATAGAAAAACCACATCTTCTTTAGCCATTCATTAGTTATTGGGCATTTAGGTTGTTTCCAAGACTTAGCTATTACAAATTGTGTTGCTATAAACACGATTGTGCATATATCGCTATGGTATGATGATTTTAATTCTGGGAAGATGCCCACTAGAGGAATAGCTGGATCAAATGGAACCTGTAGTTGTAGTTTTTTTGAGGAATCTCCATACTGATTTCCACAGTGGCTGGAGCAATCTACATTCCCACCAACAGTGGAGGAGGGTTCCTTTTTCCCCACAGCCCCGCCAGCATTTGTTGGTTGACCTTTTCATAATTGCTGTTCTTTCTGGAGTGAGATGGAATCTTAATGTTGTTTTGATTTGCATTTCTTGAATGACTAGTGATGTTGAACACTTTTTCATGTATTTATTTGCCATTTTTATTTCTTCATCTGAGAAATGTTTATTCATTTCAGATGCCCATTTTTGGATTAGGTCTTTGAATTTGGGAGATTTGACATTTTTGAGTTCTTCATATATTCTAGATGTCAGACCTTTGTCTGAGGGACAGTTGGCAATAATTTTTTCCCAGCTTGTGGGTTTTTGCCCTGCTCTATTCATGATTACTATACAGATTTAATGCAATCAAAATACCACTAACATATTTCACAGAATTAAAAGGACAATCATGAAATTTATCTGGAACCAGATAAAGGATAAACCAGACATAGGATAGGAAAAACAATCCTGAGCAACAGGAGCAAGGTAGGGGGCATCACAATCCCGGACCTGAAACTATACTATAAAGCTACGGTGATAAAAACAGCATGGTTCTGGCACAAAGACAGACCCGAAGATCAATGGAACAGATTAGAAGACACAGAAACAACTCCAAACACACTCAAATACCTCATCTTCAACAAAGGAGCCAAACACCCTCATTGGAAGAAAGATAGCCTCTTTAACAAATGGTGCTGGAAAAATTGGCTTGCCATATGCCAAAAACTGAAACTAGATACATGTCTCTCACCATGTACTAAATTAAAATCGAAGTGGATCAAAAATCTATAGATCTATACATAAAAACAGAAACACTAAATCTTCTGGAGAATAAAATAGGAAGAACTCTCAAAGACATAGGGGTAGGAAAAAAATTTATGAACAAAACCCAGACTGCACGGGAAATAATGCAAAGAATTAGTGCTTGGGACTACATCCTACTAAAAAGCTTTTGCACAGCCAAAGAAATCACCTGGGAGGATTTAGGGATGAGAAGCTTTTCAATTATTTCTTCTCTGCTCTGTTTTCATTTTTTTCTCTTTTTTTCTTTTTTCCTTTTTTTTCCCTTACACCTCAACATATAATACATTTGTGATAGGAAAATAACACGATTCAGTTTCCTTAAATGTTAGCACATCCAGGAAAAAATATAAAAATATTCACATAAAAATAATGAAATGTGTTTATTAAATTCAAAATAAGCATGAATATCTTTAATTATTATCAGCTACCTAAAAGAAAACCCAAGTCATGGTTATTAGACTATTAGCACTCATAGTAGATTTTTAAAAAATAAACACAAAAACTCTACACACTTGCTAACAGTGTATAAACTACTACTCTACTAAATGTAACAGTGAAACTGTAGTCAATATTCATTCTTTATTATGCAGTAGACATCGATGCCACTTTGGCATTAGATCTGGCAATAGACTCTAGCTTTTAATATGTCACTTAACCCATTCAACTCCTTTTGGATCCGGTATTAAGATTTGGAACTTCAGGATTGAGATTAACATTAATAATGTTGTCTTGCTCAGTTTTATTAGTGTCCTAATCACAAATGTCTAAATTTCTAAATCTATTTCTTATCATATATTCAAAATTATTTTAAATTCCTGAAGACCACTGGTCCACAGGTAGGTCAAAGTTACAAAGTGCATCATATTTGAAATCATTTCTCCCGCTAATTTGATTAGCTGCCTTTATTCTTTCATTCCTAACAATTGCCTAATCTAACATGAAACAAAAAGGGTAAAATGAGATAAATTAACATCATGGGCTCCTGGATAGAACTGAGTAAATGCCAGTTTTAGTTTTCACTACCCTGCAAAAATTAAAAAAAAAAAAAAGAAAAGAAAAAGAAAAATGAAAGAAAACAAAAAACAAAAAACTGGTCTTTTCGGGTCAATTACTTATTTTACTCAGAGGAATGCTGAGCTCTTCTTTGCCACAAAAGGTAGCACTGAATTCGTCTTTCACTTGGATGTGTCCATTTGCTTTTTAGGTTATCACCCCCAGGCTGTTACTGCAGCTACTTAGATCACATCTCTATGTTCTCAGCAAGACCCAGACTTTCCAAATTGGCTTTTATGCATGGCTCACTCTTGCTATGTTAACAATATCTCTATGATCAAGTCTATAGCTTTTTCTTTTTTAATTTCGTTGCTCAGTTCATGCTAATTTTAGTTTGTTATCTTCATTAGAAATACTACCTTTAAGGTTAATAAGGCATTAGAATGATTTGGAGATTTATTTTCATAGCTAGATTATTGTATTTTTAAGATACAAAAGAAAAATAGGAGCATTTAAGAAGATCCATCATATGATTTATGGTTTGAAACCACTTATTTTCTGGCTTATTTTTGTTTTACATAAATGAGAAAATTACCCAAATTTTCTAGCTATGTAGTGATTTAATATAAGCTTATTCTTTTAAGTGCAGGCAAATTTTAACAATGTTACTAAGTATATCTATTGATTTTTATACATTTTTATAGCAATACATTTATAAAGGAAATATTTTTTACTAATGAGTTCAAAATTCTGTTCAAGAAATAAAATCCTTATTTTCCCTCTCTGTAAGTAACGAATATGAAATATAATGACTATGAAATAATTCTGGAGATTCAGTGACATAAAATTCTACCTTTTTACAGTGAAGTTAATACGATGACAGGTTAAGCCTACCCACCACCTAGAGCTTTGTGTACTTACTGAGGATTGATCTGTTCTGGTCCTGGCCGAGGTTTGGTGAACAAGTTTTATGAACAAGTTTTATTCTACTTAAATACTAATGGAGAAGATTCTGGGTCTTAGGACTGGGCGGAACTCCCGGGATAGCTGCTGTAATTCCAGGAGTGCCCCTGTGTATACTGCTCAGGTGCAGGAGGCCAAGTAGACACCAGGATTATGGAGCAGGCTAATCACGATACTTCATGTCTAAACCATGACATTTTGGAGAGTAAAGATGAGGAGGGAGATGCTTAAATAGTTAACACTTTAGAGTTATACACGTTGAAAAAGTGTTGCATGCCGTAGAATAAATATCCATGGTTTATTGCTTATAATAAATGAAAACATCAGTGCAGCAAGAATATTCATACTACTGTCTCGAAATCCCGTGGCTAGTCTTCTCAGCCTTCTGCAAACCAGTCTATAATTTCCTCCATTGTCCACTGACCCTGTCAACCAATGGCATGCTACAGCAAAAAGCCTATTGAAGCCAATCTGTTCTAGATTTTCAGAGGACAAGGTAACCGTGGCTAATGAATGGGTTACATCTGTAACTCATGAAATTGTTGAGAAGGTTGAGTGGAATAATATATAGAGAATGTCTGCTATCCTGTCACTCTAAGTGCCCCCATGTTAGTGTCCTTCTGTTTCTTTTTTCACCACTTGCACAATGTATGTATGGAGGCAGGCGGCACTGTGATAAAAGCACTAGATTTGGAGTAAAAAAATTATAGTTTTTCAAATTAGAAAATCATTTTGGGGAATTCCAGTTTTTCTCATAAATAGAAACAGAAATACTAATACTTCCTATTTTTGTGGTAGATTATGTGACTAAAAATAAATATTGCACAAAATTTACACAAGATTTACTTAATCGTTTTCCTTCATTATAGCTAGTGGTTTGCATGTTTGTCTGTCGTATTAAACTCAAAACTCCCTGAGTACAGTCCCCTCTTTAACGTACATATATCTACCAAGGGCCTAGCATACTCCTGGATTACAAAAACATAAGCGTGGATGCTGCGAAGGTTTCTGACTACTGAAGGATGAATTTGCTTTCATTCCCATCCTACTTCACAAAAGGAGAAATAATATATAGCAGAGCAGGGCAATTCACTGGGCTTCTTCATCTTGATGGCTGCAACTATTAAAGGCCTATGAGTTTCTTTGTTCATAGTGACAAGGCTACTTTCTCATCTATAATTTGGTTTCCTGAATAGATCTATTCTCTGGGAACATGAGTCACTGTGAAGAACAGTTCAGGTTATTAAGCCACTAATATATCCATAAATAGGATTTCAGTTAAAAGTACATATGCTTGGTCATCCCGGCCCTCAGTGTGAACCATTGCTTTCTAAATTCTGAGTGCACCACACTGAAACAGAACAAGAAACAGGGAGATGGGACCAGCCTCTCTGAGTGCCACTTGTTCAGTTAAATCTTCCTGCTTATCCTGACTAGATGCCTGTAACTGTTTTTACAAGTTAAAATAGCAGAACCTTCTCACGTCTTTACTTTTCAGAGATATCACTTCAATACTGAAATTTTTTGTTCTGTTTTTCTGTTGTTTTTCTACCCAACAATTTATGATAAAAGTAATCAGTGATGATTAACACTTTGTTATTCAAATAATCTACCATACAAAGTAGGAAGTATTGGTATTTCTGTTTCTATTTGTGAGGCAAATTAGGGTTTCCCAAAATTATGGTTTTCTAATGATGAGTAAATTGAAGAACTAACAATTTTTTACTCTAAATCTAATGTTTTTGTCAGAATACCACCTACCTCCACATATATCTTTGTGCAAAGATATTTATAATCCCTCTGATGAATATGTTGAAATGTGTTACAAATATCCCAGAAATGTTTGCTTGAAAAGCATAATAGAAATTTGATAAAACTTTTATGGAAGATAAGTCTATTTGTTTTAGATAATTGTCTATTCTTTATGCATAAGATCCTAGATTTATTGGATATTTTTAATGCATGCTTCAAACTGAATTCAAGTCTACTTAAAATTTCAAGGCCATTCGATCTGTTTCTAGGCCATAGCTGATGTTTTCAGACACTCTGAATCTGGAATCATTGAAAAGTTTTATTAATGAGTCTTTCTCGAGCTGTTCGTCAGTGAAAATAGCACAAATGTATATGAATGTTTATCTCTGTGTAACAAAATATGTCTTCATTTCTAGATCTTAGAAGACCTACGAAACTTAACACCACTAACACTCTTTTCTAAGGGGACACAATTTAATGTTGTATTTTTTTTTTCTTAAGCAAGTAGGGAGACCTTATGCAGATGGAGAGAGGATCTAGGGTCGGAAGGAGAAGGGAGAGAGGAGAGGAGACAGGGAAGTAAAAAGGGTTGGTGTATTGATATATATATATATATATATATATATATATATATATATATACACACACACACACACACACACACACACCAATGCCCACAATAAATTTACTCATTATGTATCACAAATATGTACTAATAAAAAACAGATTAAAAAGCAGGCATAAGGTTAAAAGCCGGTGAGCAGATTAATTTAGGAAGCCATGAGGTGTAAATCTGTGGATTAAGAAATTTTAACACAAAGGCAAGCACAAAAGACAATAGATTTTGATTATTCATTTGTGAAAACATTTGGTTGTTCCTTGCGATCACATAGAGAAATCTTGACCTATAGTCTGAGCAGAATACAGTACTGCTTTCTTTCCTCTGCCTCCTCCCTTTCTCTCTGTTTATAATTTTTCCTTTCCTTTGTAAAATATTGTTAAGGATGGAGCTCACGATCAGAATGCACATTGCTAAATGTCTCTTTTTATCTACAATGTCATTTTCTCTTATAAAATAATACGTCTTTTATAGAAGAGCTATTTTTGGAAAAGGTGCTGTGTGAGTTCCTTTTTGTTACTTTAGTAGTGGAGATGGAACCCCGGGCCTCGCACATGTTAAGATCCCCAGCCCTCTTTATTTTTTGTTCTGAGACAGAGCCTGAGTAATTTATCCAGGCTGGCCTCACACTTGAGAAGCTTTTGCCTCAGCCTCCTGAGAAGCCAGGATTGCAGTCATGTGCCAACCACACTTGGCTAAGTTTCTCTTATAAACTCTTTCATCTTCTTCAGAGATATACTAGTAATAAGTAAAATGCATTTTTAAAGTTAAAGAAAAACTGAACTAAAAGCATCACTGACTGACTTGTAAGTGGCTATGAATGGAACTGGCTGACATCACAATGCTTTTGGGCCCAGCTCAGGAAAGAAGCGAGGCACCAGAAACTGGACCCATGTCAGAGACTACATTGGATATGTCTGTTCGCTAGGGCTGCAAACAAATACTAACTATGTGGCTTAAGCAGCAGAAAATTATTGTTTCATAGCTTTGGTCCCTAGAAATCTGAGATCCAACTGCTGACAAGGCCACACTTCCGCTGAAAATACTATGCAAAGATCTGCTCCAGGTCTACCCCTTAGCTTCTGGTGGTTTGCTGGCAATCTGCAGTAGTCATTGACTTGTGGAGATAGTTCCCAAATCACTGCCTCTGTCTTTTCATAATGGTTTCCTTGTGTAATGTTTTTGTCTTCACATGGCATTCTTTTCATAAGGATACCAGTCATGTCAAATTTCGTACCCACCCTACTCCAGAATGACTGTGTTTTAACTAATTACTTCTGCAGTGACCACAGATTAAGTCATATTCTGAAACACTGGTGGTTAGGATTTCAGTGCATCAGTTGGGAGGGGGTACAGTGTAACCCAGAACATCAGGTCCAAACTCATTGCAGGAAACCACAGACCAGCAAAGAATTTCCATAGCTCTGAAAGGAGACTAGCTCAAGCTGTTTGTTCTAATTTCGGTACCTCAGATGGTGAGAGAGAGTTAGAATTAGGACAAACTACTTTCTGGTTCAAAGACTGTGTCTGCATTAGTCCCGTTTACAAGAATGGATGTTCCCTGTTGCAATAACTTTCTGGAGAGTCTAGATGCAGGTGACTGCAAAACTGATGGAAGGAAGGACTTCAGAGAGAGTTCCAAGAAGGAAAAAATATTTTCATGCAAATTGAATTTTCCAACTAGAATATAAAGCATGTAAAAAATTGAAACTGAGCAGAAGAGCTGAAATCTCAAGAGTTAAAAAATAGAAGTTAGTTCTATCGACAAGAAAATAATAAAATAATCATAATGGCTTTTAAATAAGTATAGCCAAGATCCCCAAAGAGACCAAAAAAGGAATACTAAAAGAAAATATTGTCACAAATCTGGCAAATGTGAATCAAAAATAAGGGATATGAAATAAAAGTGGTAGAAACTGTGTATGTAGACATACCTTAAAAAGAATTAGTAATTTCTAAAACAGTGATGATATGAAGAAATTAAAATATGAAAGAAGATATAGAGATGATAAGTGGAGAGCTTCTGTCATACCTGTATGTACAATAAGAGTCCCAGAAATAAAGGAGAAGTGGCACAAAAGCAGTTTTTGAGAACAGGTACAATATTGTTCAGAATTAGATTGGAAATAGACACTAACTACTGTGGAAGTGATTGAGATTAAATTCATGCTTCTTTTATGAAATTTTAGAACATCAAGAAGAAAGGGAAAATCTCACTAAGGTGCAGTGGTTGGAGCCCTGTAATCCCTGTTATTCAAGAAGCTGAGACTGGAAGATCACCAGTTGGAGGCCAGCCTGAGTAATTTAGCGAGACCCTGACCCCAGAAATGAGAAGAACAAACAAAAAAAATTCTAAAAACAGTAAGACAGAAAAGTCAAAAAATGACAGATAATTTGTCATAATAGAATCTATCAAAAATTGAGTAGTATTCTTAAAATAGTAAATAGGGCTGATCCACATTATCTATGAGTTCTACCCAGAGGCTTAAAAAAAAGAAAAATTCAACCCCATATTCCACCTAGGAACAATGGCTAAAATCTCATCTGGAATAAAAATCTACCCATTTTATGTACATTTTTAACCAAAGAAACAGTGATTTTTGTAGTCCTGAAGAATACATAAGAAATTTAAGTTTACAGATACTGGGGAATCCAGTAGAAGTATATTTCTTCTATTTTTGAGTAGGACACCATATCTTAAGCAATAAGTCAATAAAGAATAATTTATCACATGGAAACTTTGTTACTTTGCTTGCCTTACTTACCTAATGTGTGTATGATTTTTATTTAGCTACTATATGATTTTTATTTAGCTACTTCGTACTATGTGTGGTGAAGAACCCATCTACAAGAAACATTTCATTTTTTGATCGCCTTAAGGCAGGTACCACATTATTACATTATTAGTGTAACACCCAAGACGTTATTGGGTATTAATTGTTGTTTAAATATTTTTTAAATATTTTCAAGTATAAAAGAAATTACTGTTTCTTGCTAGAAAGTGCCAGCTGTATTCCTTTTAGATTGCAAATGCCTCCATCTCTCCACTTCCATACAGTGTGAAGGCTTCTGCAAAACCCTGTGCGAGGGTACTCACTTAGCAGCTAAGGAGAAGCAGCTGTTGCTATGCGCTATCAATCATTATTTTCTGTACTCCTCATTCAAACCTTATTTTCACCATGTGTTGTGTCCTGCTGAGACAGTCTTCAGGGGGCCTGTCCCGTAACAGAGCTGGACACAGCTTGAGTTTTGATGCAGCAGACCTGCAACTGAAGGGAGGAGTCCAACGTTTCCTTCTTTAATGATTCCGCTATTATCGTAATACTGGGTTTTACAGAGACAAGTAGAGTGTGGCTGGAAGTCGAGTTGTTGGTAGAGATTTGTGTGGTTAGAGGGGACAGAGCAGACCTTGGGAGAATTTTTCAATTCACTGTGCTACTTCTAGCCCTTTTGTTGCTTTTGCTTTGTCAACGCTTCTTAACGCCCCAGTATTCTCCAGCTTATCAAAAGCAGGCTATAAGAAGGGTAGGATATTGCTGACTTAACTCCTGGTATTAGTGGAAATAAACTATCTCAGATAATTTATTCAATTTTTATCAGTTTATATTTTAGTCGAGGGGTTTCAGATATATCTTGATTGAGAGTGAGGGAGAGATAGAGAAAAAGAGAGACAGAGAGAGAGAGAGAGAGAAAATTTTCAAGGATCCTCCTGAAACCCCTTAATAATAATGAAAATAATAAAAATGATGAAGAAGCTAACACTTATTGATTTCCCATTATCTACCAGCTTCTGTGTTATCTATTCTTTTAACCTCAAGAACAATACTGCGTTAGGCGTTGTTACTGAAATCAGTTTTCACATATGATGAAACCTTGGTGAGGTTAATTAAGCAGCAGGGCCAGCATCACCTAGAAGTTGTCAGCAATGCAAAGGAACAGAATTCACCCTGACCTAAGGACTAGAAACTTACATGGTGGAAGCCAGCAGTTTGTTTTAACAAACTATGCAGGCAAAAGAAATGCCACAGTGCTCCATCACCACTATGGTAAACGGTACCTTTCCAGAGAAACTTCTGACAAGAGTTTTATTTTTTGCATTTTGCTAAACAGCAGGAGGCATGTCATGTGTGTGTGTGTTTCCATACCTAAAACTGTGTCTGATACATGGGAGGGAGGTATTTAATAAATTTGCACTGCAGAGTCATGGATGAATCTGTAATGAATCACCCCTTATAGCTGTATGGCAGGATGATCCAATAATTCACAGACCCATTCTAACCAGATGTTTTCTCTTTTCTTGGCTAAGAAGTTCTGTATTTCATTTTCAACAAACATCAGTCTTCTAAGACACTAGGACCAATGTGCAATAATGGGATTTTCGTTTGTGAACCAGAGCGTACTTCTTCAAACCACAACCCCTGAACAGTGCATCTGATTTATTTTGACAGAGTAGGGGTGGGAGGTGGAACAGTGAGGGTTTCTACTACATTCTAGGTATTCAGAGAGTCACAAATAGGAGTAGCCAAGAAGATGTTATAAATACATAGGGAAGCATCAAAGTTTGAAATACTAACTTACAGCAACAAGAACAGCTACATCATAAAGCAGATCATAACTAATAAATTTGTGAATAGTGTGTTGGCATTCTGTCACTAATAAAATACCTGATATAATTAACTTACAGAGAGAAAAAGGTTATTCTGGCACAGTTTCGGAGGGTTCAGTCCATGCAGTTGGCCAATTGGTTTGAGCTTATCATGCCACATCATGGCAGAAACGTGTATAGACGCAAAGCCCCTACCTCATGCCAAGGCAACAGAACAGAATAAGGAGGGGGCTGGATTCCCACATCCCCTTCAGAGAGAATTCCCCCCATGACTTAAAGACAAAGTCTTTGGCCTCATTTCTTAAAGATTCCACCTACACCTGGTAGCGCCACTTGAGGGCCAAGTCTTTAACACAGTGGGTCGTTGGAGGACATTTAAGATCCAAACTATAACAAAAAGTTGTTGAGTTTGTTACTGCATCAGGAGCGCTAGAATCAGACCAGGTTTCTAGTCTGCCATTTACTTGCTATGTGCTGATGGGTGAACACTTATGTTGTCTAAGTCCATGTTTTTCAGTCTGTAAAATGGAGAACATAATCCGACCTACCTCAAAAGTTTATTAAGATATATATGTATACACACATATATACATATATATGATATATGGCAAGATGAGCTCCTAAAAATCCTCGTGGTGCTAAAAATAATACAGTTTTGAAAGTAATTAGGCCACGAAGCTAGAAGAAAGCTTGGCCATCAGGGCTAAGGCTCCATCTCAAAATGATCGTGCTTGGAAAAATACTGCTTCAGTTCAGAAGATAAATTCCTAACAAAGTAGTTACCCAGGGCAACCCTTTCGGGACCCCTCCTGGCTTTCAAGTGCTATTCCTATTCCCCATTCCTATTCTCCAATAAATTTTCCTACTCTTTAGAAAAAAAGGTTTCCCAGTAAATATAGGACTTTAACTTAACATGGGAAAAATGAGAGACATCAGCTTGATTCAGAGGGGAGCAGGAGAGGACTGAGACTTTGAAGCTCTGAAGACAAGCCAAAGAGCACAAAGTGAAAGGCTGTGTGTGTCTGCAAGAGTGAGGATTTTGTTAAGGCTAGAGGAGGAATGTGGGAAGGGGGAACATTGCGTTTGGTGTGTTTATAGCTGCTGGCACTTAGCAGGATAAAATCACTAATATGCTGGAAAAAATTCAAATCTGAACCGAGCTATTAAATTAGCCTAATACTGTTATTTACCCATATCTTATCTGCCAGTTATCATTCCAGAAACTCTTGTAACAAAACAAACTGTATTTGAAAATCTTGTGAAGTGTGGTATAAAATTAGACTTTATTAAACACAGTTTTATAAAAAAAAGTCCATTTACATTTTTCCATTTTTTCCCCTTTTTCCTTTCTTTTCTTTTTCCTTCCTTCTTTTCCCCCTTCTCCCTTTCTAGTTCTCTTCCCTTTTGAATAGGGAAGGGTGGGGGAATAGAAGGGAAAGGTGGGTAAGAGTGGGGGAAAACCAAGATACAGCATGTACAGATACAAATTAATCATGATGAATATGATCAGTATGTATATAGTGTATCAATACATGTTCTTGGTTAAATGTACCAATACATGTTCTTGGTTAAAAAAAAAAATGGTCCAGTGTAACCAAACTGTTACTGTAATCAAGTGCTCTATGAATTTTTCATTAAAATTTCAACAACATGCAAATGGTAGTATGCTGAATGACTTGAGGAATATTAGTCAAATGAACTATTTATGGCTTTTGAATTCTGTTCTGAGTGTTTGGGATGTATCTTTGGAGAAAGCAATCAGTAATATACCCCTGTTTAGAAAAGTTCTGCAACGATACCAAGATAATCTTATTATTTCTAGGAATTAGTCATTTAGAAAAGGCAAACATTCTAAAAGTATTTTTATGCACAAAGTTGTTTTAAGTGCAGAATTCTGTAGTTTAAAATGATGGACAGAACCTTATATTGCAACAGTAATATATTTTTTGTTGCCATGGCCGCAGGAGGCCTGAAAGCATAAAAGATCTCTGTGTGGCCCTTCTGGTTTGCTCTCCTCACCTGCATGTCGGCACCTCCTTCTGTGGATTTTTCATTCACTTGCCTCATACAATGTTTGCCATGCATCAGGTACTGAAATCTTAAACAACCAGAAGGGAAGTTTACTGTTGCCTCTCGAGTGTGGAGAGTATTCAGAAAATACGGAAAGGAGAAAGAGGCAGGGGTTGCCTGAGGTGGAGGCAGGGAGGAACTGCTGGGGAACTAGAGGCAGTCTACACGCACAAGTCGCTCTGGATAATAATTCAAAACAGCAGGTATGCAGTTCTGTGAAGAGATAGGGATACCATAGGAAATCAGGCAACTGCAATTTTACAGAGCTACCAATCAGGGAAAACCTTAAATACTGGCATCTAGAAACATAAGTGAATTAAATGAAGTGATGCAATCCAGCCTTCAGTAAACTGTGGTTCAGCTGGGGAGGGTGATCTTCTCCTGTGTAGCTATGACAGCAAAATCTCAGCACACACTTGTGAGCACCAACTTGACTACTGGACAGAGATTCAGCCTGGGCACATAGGAGGTCTGAGTAGAGCCAAGTGAACAGAGATGAGAACGATAATTCTCATCTCCTCTCCATACTGAGACAGGGTTGGATCGGGAAGCCATCTTAGAAGCAATCCCCAACCCTTTGTCAAGAGAAACACAAGGCAGATTTGGGCAGAAATGAGGCAAGAAGCCACCTTGAATAACTCCCTCTGGCGAAGTTTAGCAAATCCTGACATTTTCTGTAACTCCAAGAGGTAATAGCCTCCACACCTACAGGGAGAAAGCAGACATCCACCCCAATAGTTTTGATACAGGAGAAGGCTGTCTGTGGCATGGTAAAACCAAAGCAGTGAGACCAGGAGCAAGACTCTATCCTCAGCTTGCAGAAGAGCAAATTCTGGGCTGGGAGAATCTCAGTGGAAGGCCCGATGAAATGGAAGAGTGGCATTTGAATATAGCCACAGGAAAGGAGTTCAACTCGTGAAGTTCATGGTGGAAGGAGGTCTCAGTCTGGTGGTCCCACAGCAGGGTTCAGCAGAAGGTTGGGCATCTGTGCACCTGAATACAAGCACAAACCCTGCCTGTCCCCCTCCCATTCTTCTCAGAAGCATTAAGAGTAAATATAGTGAGTAGACACACTTCCACACCTCCGTAAGTGAGGTTTGAAAATGTGCGGAGAGTTGGCCCACATTCTTGGCCTGCTCCCAGACTGTATGAGTGACACTCAGCGGACAGCCCCAATTTTCAGGCCTTTTTTCCCAGATACAGAAGAGATTAAGTCGGCAGGTGTTAGCCAGTCCCTCCACTGGTAGACACAGCTGAGTACTCATCCACAAACCCAGACGGGCTGAATTTAGACTGCTCCTTGCTCCAAATCTCTTCTCAGAGATTTGCACAGAGGTAGAGGGGAATGTTGGATTTCAAATAGATTTTTTATGTCCCCCTTTTTCCCCTCAGGTAGCACCCAAGAAATAACTCCAATATGAATACCATCACAAAATGGAATAATGAACCATGTTTTTGCATTTCTTTTTGTGTGTGTTTACTAGAGCCAGTTATTGGTTTTGATTCTATAGTGTCTTACTGTGTTACGTCATTTTCTCCCATACTGGGGGTTTGTGATGATCAATCTTGATATGTCAACTTTTTAAAGAAATGCCCTGCAGGTGCCCTTGGGTGTGTCTGGGCAAGTTGTTGGCAGCGTGGCTTTGGCCACTGTATATGGTTGCTAGCTCATTCCTCTCTGGCTCTGGTCCACAGCCAGCTCTGTTTTCCAGCTACCATGAACTAAGCAGCTGTGCTCTGTTGTGCCCGTGTGCAGTGATGGTCCTGCCTTGGAGCCTGCCAGCCATCTCCTAATGTCCTGAAACTGTGAGCTAAATTAAACCTTTCCTCCTTTAAGTTGTGGATGTTAGATATTGTATCTCAGTAACGGGAAAGCTGTCTAATACAGGGTTGTTTGATAGGATTTGCTGAATTTGATAGTTCATTAATTGGGTTCAATCTGTCTATATC
>PVJO010027685.1:0-19293 GCA_004026905.1 Hystrix cristata
AAGATTTAGGTGATCTTTATCGTTACCTTGGTGTGAACTCAATTTGTATGCCATTTTCAATACTTGATAAATTTACATGTTAACGTCTTAGTAAAAAGCTTTAATTTTTCCAAGAATCTAGATTAACATAACATGTTATGTTGATGTTTATATTACTCGGGAGAGTAATGGTTAGGGTGTCTGTTTACTTTTTAAAATAAGAGGAAAGTAATTACTTCTGAAGAAATCAGTGAACAAAGTTAACCAGTGTCTGCCCTCATTGCTGGAATATTAGATTCCGTTAGACTTGAAGTGTTTTGAAAAATATTTCAAGAATATCTGAAATACCTTTTAATCCTTGAAACAGAAGATATCAGACAATATTTCTATCCTGAAAATTCTTCTGGGTACCAAATGTTGGGCAGTGAAAAAACAAGTTTTTACATAGGAAACTATAGCTTATTAAAAAGATATTCCTGGTGAGTCCCATCTTCTATCAAAATATAAAATATACCTTCACATCTAAAGAAGCATAATTTAGGCTTAATAAATTCTACTTTTCTTCTAAGCAGCATTCTTTTAACCTCTGCTTAGAAACTCTTCATTTGGTATATTGCTGTACTGAGTTTGTTCATCCAGAAGTGGGTCTTTTAAACTTATGATTTGCCCAGTGTCTAAAATAGTTTTTTTTTAAATTCGAACTTTTAAATATCTTTCCTCCTAAATAAATATGCAACTTGAGAAAATAAATAGTAGTCTTACACGGGAATTTTTAAAATTTATGTTGACTAACTCCGAAACTGCTGACTTTTATATTTATTCTTGTTTTTCATAAACATAGACAAATTCCTTTCTGATTTCTGCTATTTGGGAGGGGGTGTTTTTAATTTTTTGAGGGGGGGGCAGTGCTCTACCACTTGAGCTAGATCCCCAACCCTGGGGGTGTTTTTTAAATCTTCAGTATTTACTCTCATTCTCTTTTTAGTGTGGTATAATCATATAAAGTTACTCTGAACACAGACTCAGTTAATTTTTCTATTTAACATGATCAGTTCAGATACAATAAAAAAGACTCCTTTTTATTCTAGAGTTCCAAGTTCAGCAGAGGGAAAAATGTCAATCAATGATAAGATGGTACATGGAACTTAATGGACTTTGAATGCTCTGTTTTAGTCTTACATGGATATTGATTTTTATTGAGCAGTGTAAACAGGAAATTAGATATTACCATGTATTTAGGCAGCATAAGTTTTAATATTATGTTGGATATGTATAACTTTTTTTAAAAAATACGCATTTAAAAAACAGCCCCTCTTTGTTTCATTTCTTTTATAAATAATGTAGGTGATAAACAACCAGTTCTTCTCATTTTAAACTTGTTAAATATTTAGGTAAGGACTATAATTGGAAAGGAATTAATTATTATAAAATAGATTTGGTAGGATATGTGTAGAGTATTAATTCTGCTTGAAACAGAGTTACATTTTTTGTTATAAATCACCTCACCAGAGTCATCTATCAAGAATTTAGTGTGATGAGAATTTCTTTTTGTTATCTATAAGCCAGTATTCTTTCTGAATTAGTAAGTAACTCATTTGTGAGCTGACCTTCATTTTTGGCCATTTTATGAAATCAGTGTAATGTTCTGTGAGGGAACTAGAGCCGATAGTGGCTGCAAGGTTATCTGACAACTTTGTTCTAAGACTTATACCTATTATATAGGGTTCTACGTTTTCATATGCCTCAGCTCTGTACTGACAATTTGTGATTCAGTGGCACCATGCTAGAAGGAACAGAGGTCATCTGACATGTGTTGGGGGTGAGTTCCTGGGTGTTACCTGTGCAATGAGGTGCTGCCCTGGAATTCAGAGCAGAAAAGGAGATGGCTGCTTCGGATGACTCTTGGGTTTAGTATACTTACGGTTGAACAAGGTTTTTTTAAAAAAATATATGAAACTTGATTCTACAACCAAAATAATAGAAAGGGGGAGGGGTTGTATATGCTTATGCTTTTTAAAATCTTACAGTTTAAAAGTAAATTGTAAAAAATGATTACATTAATCTTGTACAAGTCTGACAGTGAACTCCGCATGAGGAAATGGAGGAATATTAAAAATGCTTCCAGGAGAGGGTGTGTGTGGAAGGAAAGTGGGATTCCCTTTTCTGATCATGGGCTTTAGAAAGTATTCATCGCCTTTACCAGCATTCAGTGTAAACCAGAGATACGGATATATGTATGTACTTGCGCGTGTCTGTGAGTGTGTGTGTGTGTGTGTGTTATTCTAAACAACTTGTAAATATTGTAGTTGTTCAAAATGGAAAATAAAAGCTGAGGGGTTTCTTGGCAAATATATTGCATCAAAAATACAGTATTGACAGTGGATAAAACACAGGAAATAAATTTTTTTTTTCATTTTGCCCTCTGTCCATTTTTATCAAATTAAGAAAAACTTGAATGCATTACTTTAAGGTCTGTGTGGCGTATTCTTAAAACATACTTGGTTCTAAGAAATCACTTTAAACAGTCTTTTGGCCTATAAATGTGCAGTTTGGTTCATAGTAGATGAGTACATATTCCCTATTACAAGAGGCTCTCCTTCACTCTTGGTAGAAAGGTGGTAATTTCCATCTTCTGAACTGAATTGGATGTTACTTATTAATGATACTGCATTAGCTGGAACAAATAGGATAGTAGAATATGTATGTATTCATTTACATAATATATGCCAATAAAAAAGAAAGAATATTTGGATTATGGTCATCAAAGTCAGGCAAGTACCAACTTTATTTAATAGAATGTGTACTAACCCAGTGAACTGCACATGTATTTGAGGAAGGTGCAGTCTTAACTGGAAATGAGAATAGACACAGACTTTTGATTAAGTCACTTACTAAGCCTTTATCACATCATTTTAACCAAGTAACCATCAGAATTGGCAGGATATGGATTCTTTACTTTCTGCGTCAGAGTCCCAAACAGTTTGCTGTCTCCTTTCCAGATCATAGTGGCACACCTGGAAACACAGTGTGAAGTGTTAGCGGACACCTTCTCTGTAGTGACAGGGAGCATTGTTTCAAGAAAAGGAATTCCCCGTGTTAGGATGTTGCATTCTTGGAGCCAAAAATTCAAGGAGTTATTGACGTGAAATTGGGACCCATGAATCATCTTCCTTATTCTTAATATGCAATTAATTTAGGACTTTTCATCCTAAAGAATCCAAAAGTGCTTTGCTGGCCATAGCCATTGAATCTCACCATGTAGGCATGCTTTTCTTTGGCATAGGGAAAAGCAGAACCTTGTGAAATAAGAGCACAGCTGAATGCAGCATCCTGGTTATTTGTCAGCTCTTTCCAGTTTTTTTGAGACAGGGTCTCGCTATGTAGCAGACTGGCCTTGAACTCACTATGTAGCTTAGGCTGGCCTCAAACTCATGGCAGTCCTCCTGCCTCAGCCTTTTGAGTGCTGGTGTTAAGGCATGTGCCACCATGCCGTGCTCAACTCTTAATAAAATATTCTTTCCTCCTTCATATGTACTTATGAAAGGCAACTAATTATAATTAAACTGCATGGCTTGGGGAAATGTACGTATTATTTGATGCAGGAGAGTCCCTAGATTGCTTTATCTTTTCTCAGGATAGACATTGAGTGGTGGGAGAGGACTCTGTCTTTTCTGGAAGTCTTTTAAGAGACCATACAGCTTTGGTGCCCAGCAGACTGTGACAAAGGGAAAAGTCATCTTTGAGTCCAAGGTTCCTTTTTGCTTCCAAGGACTACGATTATATGGATACATAATCAGATGACCCACTTGAGAATATTCCAGATCACCTCTGGTCTCATCTTGACCTCTCTAGTCCTATAACTTCAATATCCTGGTATAGATACCAGGTACAGTGGTAGAGATAGATAGTGTTCATCATACTGTTGATTCACTCTCACACGGTCCACCACTTCTCCCTTGTATGCCAAGTAATATAACATGCAACAGATGTCACTGTGATCATGTAGTACACATGGCTAAGATGCACCTTTCTTTAGTCAAAATGCAGATTTGTCTGATTAGTAGACTTGGGGCTGACTCTTTGTACGTTTGCAACATAAGAATGTTTCTTTACTGAGTTCTATATTATTAATTTACTTGGGATATTTACAGTTGCAAGAGTGAAAATTCAGAGTTGCCGGAGAGTAGATGTGCTTGCTACAAATGGGTTTTGGCCTTGGTTATTCAGTTTACTTCAGCTCTGGCTATATTTTCTCAACATCACCATCTTTTGTGTGCTAGCCTACTTTTCAGGCGAGAGACAGCTAGTTAGTTGTCTCTGGTTCTGGACCTCATTCCATACACATCATCCAGAAAGAGAAGGACTTCATTTATTACCTCTTGAGAGCAAACATCCCTAGAAAGCTCAGCGTATTTCTCCTTACACTCATTAATATGGATTTGACAAAGGGAAGATTCTTAATTTATCCTATTGCCCTGATTTTCCTAAAGCAGTCACTGGCAAGTTACCATGAGTGGCTCTAAGAATCAGAGCCCAGCCCATTGTGCAGGGCTGCTGCACAGGAACACAAAGTAACTGACCACAATGTCCAGGAGAGATCTGTGCATATCTTTCCAGGACTCAAGTACTGTTTCCAGGAAACTAAGACACTTCATGTAAGAAAAGAGATTTCTTTTACAATGTATCCCAAGCGGCCCATCAGTTCCGGTAGTTGCCATCTTCCTCAGGCCTGTCTTCTCTCAGGATGCTTCCACTTCTTACCAGGTATACTAAACCACCTGAACCTGGAGTCATCTCTGAGAGAAAGCTTTTGATTATGGCTTGAGTTTATTTTTTCTTTTCTTTTTAGTCAGTTTTGGTGAGTTCTCAAACTTTTTGGTGTTAGGGTGTCTTCACACTTCTAAAAATTACTGAGGACTCACAAAGAGCATTTGCTTATGTGGTTTATAGTTACTGATATTTATTAGGAATTAAAACAGGATATTTTAAAGATACTATTTCTAAATGAATTAATACATAATAAACTCATTGCATGTTACATCTTTATTTCCAGAACAATGCTTCCAGTTAGGCATGGTTGGCACACCTGTAATCCCAGCACTCGGGAAGCTGAGACAGGAGGATTGCTGCAAGTGCAGCCTGAGCTACATACTGAGTTTAAGGTTGACCCTGTCTCAAAAAAAAAAAAAAAAAAAAGTGTTTCCAAGCTAAAAAGACATTGTGTAAGACAGCTAGACTCATATATTCTAACACAGTCTGGTGTATTATTTAGGATGAAGTATGTGAAGAAAACATACTCTCTCGTTCTCTCCCTCTCTCTGGTTGAGAGGGAATTGGAAAAGACAGGAGTATTTTAATAGCCTTTTCAGATATTTGGGAATCTCCTATTGACAATACATTCAAATTTGCCAAGTGGTTTCTGAAAAGTTAATTTCAGTATGGAATCCCATTTGTCTTAGGTTACATTGAAATGTATTGGTTTATCTTACTTGGAATGAATTTATTAACTAATTTTTTGGTCATTTAGAAAATCTGGTTCCCTGAGTTATGCATATTTTCTAAATATTGAGACATTATACTATGTAAAAACACATTTGTTTATATCATCATTGATTTAATCGGAAACACCTTTATTCATACAAGTTTTCTAACATTCCAGTCTTTTCTTGAAAGCACAAATTTTATCATTGGCAACCAATACTGTTACTTTTTCTTGAAGCATAGGCTAACTCCATTTTAGAGAACATACTTATCAAATACTGAACTGTGATTCCTTGTAGTTTATCTCGATCAGTCAAATAAAAATGGCATTTCAGGAAAAAAGAAAATGACTAACAGCCAAGCATAGTGGCGCATGCCTATAATCCCAGTACTCTGGGAGGCTGAAGCAGGCAGATGACAGTTTCGAGCCAAGACTGGGTGACTTAGTGAGGCCGTGTCTCAGAATTTTTATTAAGAAAATTTTTTTTAAGGTCTGAGGTTGTAGCATTGAGACCCTGCAAACTTGTTTTAAAGGCCTGGGAATGCAGCTCAGTGTGAAGGCCCTGGATTCATTTCCCAGCACTGGTGGGTGGAGGGTGTCTAGCTCACAAAAGGCTTTTCTTTATGAAAACTGTGTGTGCTTGTTTATAATGAAGAGGTGCTTTATATTATCATGTGCAATACTAAGATGTGTTCTAAAGGAAGAAGATTTAATAATCATTTGTGCTACATCATCAAGGACATTCTTAAGTGCTACTGATCTCCCCTCCATGAGCACATGGCGGTAAAGAACATAAAGGTGACCATAGCTTGAGCATTCCGAACCTGAAAATCTGACATTCTTGTGGATGCTTAGAAAGTTTCAGATTTCAGGTTTTCAGATAAGAAATGCTCAACATAGAAAATGATGCAAATATTCCAAATCCAAAGAACTCCAAATCAGGAAAATTTCTCATGCCAAGCATTTAGGATAAAGGACACTTGAACCTGTGCTATACTATGAGGCACAGTTTACCACAGCCTTTGTACAATCATTGCCAATGTTAGTACAGTTAATAAAAAGGGAGACTGAGATAGATTAGGGCTGGCAGAGCTGGCTGGGAAGTAGGCGTGGCCTGTTAATTACAAAGATCCGAGAATAGTGCGCAGAACAGTTCCTACAACCCTGCACGTGAACTTCTCCAAGAACTAGAGCAG
Organism: Hystrix cristata; assembly: GCA_004026905.1. Classification (NCBI taxonomy): domain Eukaryota; kingdom Metazoa; phylum Chordata; class Mammalia; order Rodentia; family Hystricidae; genus Hystrix; species Hystrix cristata. The sequence goes on from PVJO010027685.1 coordinate 6,658, forward strand.
GTTGTCGGAGACCTGAGGCAAGGGATCCAGCGCTGCTTTTCAGGACCCGTATGTAAAAGCTCTCGCATGTTTCCTCGAGATTTGGACTGTGTAAAGGACGCCACCACCAAGACAAGTTGCTATTGTGGGTTTCTTCGCGGTAGCCCACCCTGCTTTCTCCAGGGAGTCTTTTTTGTTGTTGTTGTTGGCCTTTTCTCCTTTTATACAGCCCAAGCTTACTCTGCAGAGCTAGTTTCTCCCTCACTCTTCACTTTTACCTTTTGAATAAACTTGGCCACCGCTTTTTGCTTGTTTTGTTCAGTTCTTGGTTCAAAAGGAGAACCAGGAATCTAACTCCAGAAGGAAGGGCAAGCGGCCCAGAACCCCGTAACATTTACTTGGCGAGCCATTTTTAGAGGGAGCTACCCAATAACAAGATGATGTGTTAGTAGTATGAAAATAATTTTGGCCTCTATTATTTGTTTGTTTTACACTTTCCTCACTTCTGTATTTGTATTTATTCCTGCTTAGTTTGCTATGGTTTTTTAAATTGTAGAAGTAGACAATTCTTTGGTTTTCAGCCTTTGTTCTTTTCTGTTTTATGTGCTTAAAGGCTACAGATTTCTTTAGCTGAGTCAGGTTTTGATTTGTTGTGTTTTTATTATGATTTTTTATTTGACTCATTGATTAGACACTTATTAGTTTCCAAATATTTGGTGATTTTCTAGTTGCTTAACTCAGAGAAACTTTATGATATTAATCTTTACTTGTTTACCTTTGCTTTGTGCCTCACTCAGTATATTGTCAATTTTAGTTAATGTTATAAAGGGTTGGGGGTGGGTGCATTCTGTAATCATGAAAACCTTTTACACCATATGTATCAGTTAATTTAATTTTGTTATGTTGCTCAGACTCTGCATGTTTTTACATGTTTCATTTCTGGCTCAGCCATATGTTGTTGCTAGCTAGCCTACAGCTTATACTCAGCCATGATGAAGAGAATTGGACATAGTACACACCAAGTCCATTTAGATAGCCGGAGCCTGGGAGAAGGAGGATCAGTGGCCTTAGCAGTAGATGTGGGTCTGGCAGCTGCTCTGAAGTTTGTGTCCCATTCCGTCCAAAATGTATCAGAGATAAGCCAGGTACCTTAGATAAAGCAAGTATGTCTAAACTAATGGAAAATACACAGAATCTCATTACTTTTTAGAGTTCTGTAGGTCCCAGTTGGGATTTAGAAGTCAGTGTTTTCCATGTGCTCTTTTCTAGGCAGTGACTTCCGGGCCTGAGGTCTTTTTAACTCTGCTCTGTATCACACATGACACACTAGAGTCATTGCTGCAGCGATAGCAAAGGTGAGAGGTAGCCAATGCAAGTTCCGGCCCTGAACTTAACCTTTTAATTCATCCTAAATTTAAACAAAAATTTCCATTGATAATCTAAGGATTAAAGTGGCCTTCAGGTGAAAGGTAAGTGAATTTTATCTTTTTTCTGAGTTGGGTGGATGTTTAGGGAAGGGAAATGGTTTCATTACTAAAAACCACTCACTTCCAAGGATTATGATTCATCTTAAGTTATCTTCAACCTACTCTTTCTTTGAAAAATGAACTAGAGGACTGGAGACCAAACAAACAAAAAACCAGCTTCACTTGAATCATATTGTTTCCTTTCTAGAAAGGAAAACTATTCATTGCCACAAGTTCCAGCGTATCTCCCATTAATGTCTCTGTTTCTCAACCCTTATTAGGTCACCTTCTTGGAATTCAGGCTAGAAAGAAGCCTACAGGTAAGTTGGGCCCTGGGTGATAAGGAAGAAAAAAATGACAGCTATTGAAAAAGGGGAAGGACACCATTATACTCTCCTATGGTTGGGAGAATGGATCTTAGCTATGATTTCACTGGTTTTTAAGCCTTGGAACAGCCCTTCATCTTGCCCATCTGGGGTCTCCTACTCCATGGGAGCAGGCTGTGAAGAAGGTGCTGATGTCAGCTCTCCAGATCATTTAGACCTTGTGGTCGTTGAACGCTTTCCCACAGTTGGTGCTCCCTCGCAGGCATTAACACACACTTGAAGATCTTTACCTTCCAAGTTCACTCCCATAGATCCTTCCAGATGTCTCTTCCCTTGTCCCAGTCTTAGTTTTCTCTTGCCCTGACCAAGCAGCCAAGTTATTTGCTCCTCCTTTGAGTGTACACTGTTTCTAGCCTCAGGCCTTTTCCCTCTATACACAGTGACTGGTAGCATGATTTTTGCCTTTCCATGATTTCCGCTTGCTATTCTCTCAAAGGGCCACCTGAATGGGACCAGATTGCCACAGCAATCCCTTTCTGGCTTGTATCTTCTTATTGTACCAGCCCATCCATGAACCAGACTTGGCATTTTTCTGCTATCTGTTGGTTAGGAAGGAGTCGCCCTGTACTCCCTTTACCTGGGTATGCGTGGAGGGAAGGCCACTTGTGCCATATTAATGAGTGGCCTGAGGGAGCCTGGAGCAGCTTCCCTCACAACCTGCTTATGCTCCCTGTCTCTCCCTAAGGGTTATGCCCCATACCCCATTTACCATGTTCATCTTAGCTTGGATTGCTGCTAGGCCCACCCAGACTTACAGCTAAGTGTCTAATGACACTAAACACACTCTACTAAATCCCAGTAGCAACCCAGGAGCTTTTTAAAACAGATTCAGTATAAATTTTGTGGACTTACTCCAGAATCCTGTGGGTCTTACCTGCTAAGCCCCCAGTTAGGTTTGCATAACCTCTGCAGTAGTTTTTGCCTTCATATCATAAGCTCTACCAAGCTGTTTGGACCAGGTGACAAAGCTGCATACACCACACCTGAATTTACTGTGGAACTGTTTCGTGTTCTTGGTCCCCCTTAAGGATGATGGCTTTCCATGTGACTTGGCAAATGGATCAGAGCAATATTCCCACAAATAGACTGTGCCGACCTCAGAACTCAAATTAATGTCTGGGACCTTTGGGTTCTTTTTTAGTGATTAGAGAAGTGCGTCCTTTATTTTAAAAGGAATGTCCCAGAAAGCTCCTGAGTCTTTATAGGATTCACGTCCCACCATACTTCCCACTTCTTACTTGTCCTGGCTGATTGACATGATGTTACCATTGTCATGTTCTGCAACCATTTGACCTTGTTCCTTACTACAGTAATCACATCTACCTTGTTTCTCAGGCCATGTGCTCACTGGCCTGAATTCATTTGAGATCCTCTCTTCCCATAGCTCTCAACACAGCTAGTTCTGTGACAGTGTCTGCTATTCTGAGCCCTGTCCTACTGGGTGTTCTCAGTAGTGCTGGGACTCCCGAAATTAGCACATTTCCTATCACTTTGCTAAGCAGTGACTTTCTGACTTTCCTTCCCGTGGGAAAGTTGGATGATGGGATATAGTAGGATAATGGATTTTCTGACTACATATAGTGTGCCCATTTTAGTAGGCCTGCTTCTCTGGGCCTTGGATCCACTTCTCCACCTGTCTTACCATGGCAGCTGTAGCATTTCTATTTCATTTAGTGTGGACTGCTGCCTTTCCCCGCCAAGGTTTTAGGAAACAACCTAGCAGCACAGTCACATAATCTTCGAAGGGCTTTTCTAGGATATTGTTCTTCATCAAAGAAAATTTCTCATATTGATACTCTTTTATCCAAATTTACATTCTTTTTCTCTTGATTCGGCACCCTCCAAATCCAAACCCTTGCACAGTGTGTTCTCCCCATATCTGCAGGTACACACTAGCAAGGTCCTATAGCTCCATCTGTGTATAATCCCCTTCTCCACTAGGAGATGCAGCAGTTTCCTAGCTGGTTTCTGAGTGATTTGATCATAGTTACTGACCTGGTAGCCAGGCGGGAAAGTGGGAATAGACTATTAAGGGGGAGAGCAGACTATTAAGGGGGAGAGCAGCCTTTAAGTTGTCTTCAAGCAGAATGGAGTGGGTCACCTCTGCAGCCCCATGTTTGTGGGCTCTGGGGTTTCAAGATTCTCACATGCACCAAGTCAGCTAACATGGAGGTTTCAGTCAACCTCACAGGAAGCTCAAGATATGATCCCTGTCTCAAGCCTCAATTCCTTGCTTCCCAGCTAGGCCCCAGGCCTTGACATAGCAGACCTTCCTAAGCTGAGAGTTCAGTCTTCTCTGGAGCCTCAGCAGCTCTGCCCTCTGGCTGAAGGAGGTGAAACTTTTGAATGTTACCATGACTTTGACTCCAATACTTTGCTTTAATTTAAATAGGTGAGTCGATGTCCTTAGGCTTTTGCTTCTTTCCCCAGTACTTTGACAGCCTTCTGCCTGTGGAGGGTGAAGGAAGCATTCTTGAACTGAGGAAGAGGTTGTAGTGGGATGTAGTCATCACAGAGGCCTCAGACACTCCTACAGCAAGCTCTGAGTCTGATGGACTTTCAGAGATGTCTTGAGGTGAGGTCCAGGGGCTAGGGCTACCCTAGCCAGGAGCAACCAGTTATTGGAGGAGATTTAACCTTCGGTAAGTTGGCTTTCTTCAGCTGGAGGGCAGTTTCTGAGGAAGGACCTGACTTTGTGCTGTCAAGGGGACTGTGCTTCTGTCACATCCAGAGGAAAATCAGATGGCACACAGCACATTACATTGACACTCGTAATAGAAAGGAGGGCAACACATGAAAGAGGAACATTTAATATGTTCTTTGTGCTTAGTCTTGTGCTAGATGTAGGTTATGGACGTGAAAGGTTGTTGACCTCAGGAATTGTGAATTGAAAACCATTTGCCAACAGAAGAGTCAAGACAGATTTCAGTGTGGAGCAGCGTGAAGGGAGAATATGGCTAAAAAGACAAGACAACCCTTTGATGTGATGGAGCTTTTTATGAGCTTTGGAGGTCATAGTTTACTCTTCTCAAGAGACACCCAATTCCTGGCTCCAAAGGAAACAGCATCCTCCTGGAGAACTCTGAAGTACAACAGTATCTGTGTCCATCTACTCCTACCTGCCCCTTATCAACGAAATCACCCAGTTCCCCTCATGCATCCCGCACATCACTGAATTGTGCTGCTCAGCAGGACTAGAGATCTAAACTATGGTGGGCCACTGAAGGAACCATGGTAGAGACACACAGGACAATATATGCTCAGGAGTGGCCTTTCCTTCTATTATGAAAGAAATGGTGAGAACACCCTAGGGTGTGGAAAACTTCCAAATCTGCAAGTGAAATGCAAGGAAAGGAAAAGTAGGGGTTCTGCCTTACTAGCGTCTCTGACATAAATGGCCACAAGATGGCAGCAGGAGCTCAAGTCCACACTGGGGAGGATGAGAGAGAGGGAGAGGGAGAGGGAGAGGGAGAGGGAGAGAGAGAATAGGGTGGGGTGGGGTGACTTCCAAGATATACCTCTCCAGAAGCCGGATGAAGAATGAGAAATGAATGAATGAATGAATGAATGAATGAATGAAAGGCTCTGGGCCTTGTTTAAATCAAGAGTCTGCACACTGGCAGTTCCCCTGGCTGCTCACCATTTCCTGTACTTAGTTACACTTACCCTATTTGGATTCTTCTTGTATTGCAGAAGACAATGTGGGCTCTACAGTCAAGACCGTCCTTTAAAGTAGGCCTTTTGCAGCTGCTGAGATCAAGGTCATGTTATACAATTGCTTTCCACTCATCTTTGTATCCATGGGAGTCTGGTTCTATGAACCTCCAGGAACTTCCATTCTTAGATGCTCAACTCCCTCGTATAAAGTGGCATAGTATTTGCACACTGCCTACAAATCTCCTCCAGGATACTTATCATCTCTAGATTACTCATAATACAAAAATGATGTAAGCACTATGTAAATAGGTGTTAAAACATACTGTTGAGAGAATATTTGCAAAAGTCTCTACATGTTTAGCACAGATGACATACCCCCAGCTCCTCACTGTTTTCCAGCCAAGGTCTGTTGAGTCTGCGGAAACAAAACCTGAGGATGCGGAGGGTCAACTATTTTGCTATTTTTTCCCTGAATCCCACCAGAGTGAGATCTGTAAAGCTGTTGTTTCTCACAAGAGCCTGGAGGGACCAAAGAAAGCTCCGATATGTCTGTGGCGCACCAGCCTGCTCCTCTCAGGAACCTGGGTCTTCATGAGACAATCCACGAACTGCCCTCCCTTCTTGACAGATGGGGACAGTTTGCAGGGACAAGTTGAGTGTGTTGCAGTGAAGGTAGCCTAGTGTGTGGTGTTCACCTCATAGCTTGGAATGATCATGTGCATCTTGGGGAGTTTGATGATGACACTCTAGACAGCCTGCTCCCCAGTGTCAGTCTTGGCACTGTCCACACTCAGATTGTGGATGCTTGCACAAGACCTTCCTGCTCCCTCCACAGTCTCACACCTCAGAAGATAGTTTGCGGGAGACTTTAATATGAAGAGTTGATCACACAGGTGACGATCAGAGGTAACTGGGATGGCAGTCAGGAAGAGTATCTCCACTTCCAGAGCTGGGGGAGCAAAGGGAAGAGAAAATTGAGAAGCATTATTTTTAATTAGGCTATTTGATTGATTACTACAAGAGATCCAAAATAAGAATGGCTTAAATGCAATAGAGGTGTATTTTTTTCTGGAACATAATAGCTTGGCATAATCACTTTAGGGCTGTGCTGGTGGGGGCACGTTATTCCATGGTGTTGGAGGCTCAAAGTCCATATTTTGTTGCTGTCATAGACTGCTCAGCTTCTCTGCATAGCGGTAGCGAGCACCTTGCCATAGACATATTTCAGCCAGAGCCAGTGAGAAAAGGCAGGGGACAGCTTTTCCCTGGAAGGCCACAATCTGAGAGTTGCTAAATCTTACTGATTAGAACTTAATCACAGGACTGTACCCAGAGGCAAGGATGCTGGGAAGTATAGTCTTTACTTTGGGCAGCATGTGCCTACTGAATTTCAGCAAAGTACAATAAAGAAAAGTGGAAGAGGCTGGTTACTAAAGGCCATTGAGCAGTCTCCCGGACAAAGCTCATGTATGTAAGTGTAGCTTACCATCAGAGCATTCACTGAAGCATTTATTGTAACTGAAAAACCCTAACAGCAGTCTGGACTGATTAAAGAATAATCTGTTTGTTCAATGGAATATTATACAGCAGTTAAAAGAATGTGGAGAATGTTTATTTGTAATAAATTGCGGTGTCCAAATTATATGTCATGAAAAACTGGGTTTGCAAAACTACTAAAAAGTAAGTAAGTAAAAAGTAAGTATATGTGTGTGTGCATATGCATATATATATATATGCTATATATATATGAATGAAGTGCCTAGACAATGAATGCATATACTTCAGAACAAAATTAAATGGGCAGGCAAGAAACTTTCCTTTCCCTTATTCATTCTCACTGAAGTTCTTACCAGATATGTACACTACTTTTTAAAAGAGAATTTTTTAGAAAAGGGACAGATTCATAGGTACTGAGGTGGAAAATTTTCAAAATCATGTTAAGCAAAAAAAAAAAAAAAAAAAAAACTGAAAAAACCATGTAGAATGTGATCCTAGTTACATGTTAAAGAAAAGTGCATCTGTGAGCGAACTCAGTATGTGGTGCCTCATAGGCACAGATGGACTCTCTGTTGTTATTTTACAAATATAACTGTGGAAAGCTTTGGAAACACACTCACCAAACAGAAGCAAGGAAGAAAGGCGTCTAAATGGAGGGACAGGGGATTTGCTAGGAGTGAAAGGAGGGTGGATGGGTCAAAACCACTCACTCTTTGTTCTACATGTATTTGTAGTGTTTGAAGTTTTACAAGCACATACTCATCAGCTTGTTTAAAGTTGTAATGAAAAGGCTGGTAACATACACACAGTTCACAATGCCTCACACATGCTTGGGATGCAGTGTTTACAGTCTAGGATTTTATTGCTCCCACCTCCCCAGCCCTTTGGAGTCAGCTATCCCCTAGAGGTTTAGATAACCGTGATTTAAATCTGTATCCTAGGCGCTTCAGGAAGCCTCATGTCCTCCACACACTTTTGAGACACCCCAGGATCCTCTGAGTGTCCCTTGCTATCCCAGGGAAGCACTACGGGGATCAGCCTGCCTGTCACACCTGGCTAGACCGTCTGCCATCCTCCAGTCCCCTTCTTTGCCTGCCCCACTGCCCTGCCCATCTGAGCACAGCACTGTCCAGCTCTTGCCCAACTCTTGCTGGATGAAGACTGGGTAGAACAAGGAAGAGAAAGACTGAAAACTTTATGGAATCCAAGAGATGTGACTTGAGCAATTGCCTGAGCCCCTGAAAGCCCCTAGCACCTTACATATAAAACAGAAGTAATAATGCTACTTATTTCCTAAGGCTGAGAGAGATTAGCATACAGAAACTGTATGCAGTATGTCTCCAGCCCCGAGTGTACATGAGGACACTTTCCATGTACTATTCAAAATAAATGGCGTAAGCACCCGTGTCATAATCATGACATTAGTCCTTCTCTCCAGGGGGTCACTCTCAAGATTCTTCAGCCTCTTAAAGCAGAACCAGTTTAAGGCATCAGGTTCCTGTTGCAGTTTCTTTGTGGAGAGGACTTTTAGAATCCTGCCAGCCTGCTGGTGGAATCTGGGCCGCTGCTGCTGTGCAGGATCACAAGTGGAACTCAGGCTGTCTTGGCACCACCCTTCTCTCCTGCCATATAGACTAATGGAGAATGTGTCATGCACCTTAGAGCAGTGGGACCTCTCACTGGCTGCTGCAAGCCCTGTCTGCTCTGATCTTAGTTCCTGCAGGAGTCATGCAGGGGTGGCCATGGCCGTGGAGTGTGTCCAACTCCTTACTGCCCTGACCCTTCCATGTGTGTGACTTTGGCTGGGGATCCCTGGTCATAGATGGCAGGGCTGGAGTGTGTCCTTTATCCTTAATCTCTCTCTGCCATTCACACACACCTGTGACCCTCTTCACTGGTGCCAGTAAATTGAGTATGAAAGAGTTTCTAACCTAGGCCACATTCAAAACTTTCCCACCCTCGCCAGCTCCTTGAATTCTGGCCAGTGATCACCCCCAGTCTCTTATCCCATGGAAGTCCTCTAATGCCCAAGGCCCACCAGGCTTCCTCAGAGCGATCCATCTCTGTCTCACGCGTGTAAAGCACTCAGCATGTGCCTGACACACAACTGGCAATCTCACTCAATAAATAGTGTGGTTGTTTGATTCCAAGTTGTCTGTGTCCTGAGGCTCCAAATCATAGTTTATAGTTTATTCATTAGAGTTCTTCTCCATCTTCCCAGGGACGGCAGTACAGGCAGCAAGAGTTTGTATTGCAATTGTTGACACTGTCACAGTAAACACGGGCCCTGCATTAAGATCTACGTGACATATTGTGCTGTTTCCAGTACACCAACATGGTAATTAAACTGATCTGAAAATTCCCCTGCAGGATGAGGTGGAATAAGAACCTTTGTAATGGACTACAGGAAATGGCTCCAAAATGATTAAAATGTGCACAAGAGTAGGGAAGAGAAAGGAAAAAACAGCGGAGTGTGAAGACTACTTTTTGGCGGGCCCAGTGCTCTCCAGTCAGGTAACAGCCTGGTGTGTGTGTGTGGCGGGGGCAGGGATGTGGAGGTGTGGTCTAGAGGCTAACAAGACGCAGGCACCCAGAGGCAGGGCTTTCCGGGGCCATTAGCACAGCTATGGCATGGGCTGTTTCTCTGCTCGCATGAATGGTCGGCCCCAAACCTTCACCCTTCCTGCATCCCAATCCTGACCACGGCCTAATTAAAGGCAAAGGACATTCCCCTTGACCTTGACCTTGGCTGTCTGACATGCTTTGGCCAGTGGTATGGATGGAAGGAAAAGTGTACAGCAAGCCTCAAGCTTCCATTTGGCTTCTTGCTTAGGTAGCTGCCTGGATCCCAGACTCTACACAGGGTGGAATAGAGCAGCCTCAGCTAACAGACCTGCTGGGAGGAGCAGAGTCACCTCAGCTGTCACAGCATGGAGCAGAGTCACCGGGAAGAGCCCAGCTGAGATTTCAGACTTGTGATAATAATGTAATAGTGACCGTTGCTTTAAGCTACTTAGCATGCTTTGTTATGTGGAGCACCGATACATAATCCCATCCTGGCCTCCACAGTCTGTCCCATAGCACAGGTGACCACTGAGGGACACGCATGTCCCGTTAAGCATTTCTTTCCTTCCTCAGGGTTGGTGGGTAGTTCATTCCATGCTTGCCTGCAGCTCCAGAACAGACTCTTCCAAGTTTCCTCTTTTTCGCTAACAGATTTCTATTCAAAAGGAAATTTCTTACATATTTCATGTATATGTAATTGCAGTGACCTGATTTGCCAGTGTTGGGCCTCATTCTAAATGTCAGACAAGAGGGACCATGGCGGGAATATCTGATCAGAACTCTAACAGAACCTCAGTCTCCTTTGTCATTACTGCTGTAGGGCACCTTACTGAAAAGCAGTCTCGTACAGTCCTCTAGGACCCAAGCCCTGCTGGGCTGATTCTCTGCCTGACCCAGGTGCCTGAAATGGGGGTGCCAAGGCTGCTGCCTTTCAAATGTTACACTCACATAATGGTTTGCTCTTGTTTCTTAAGCATGATTGCCATGCCCAGGTTCCCAAGTTTGTGGGGGCTTCTAGTTGATGAAGTCATGAAGTCATCCCCAAGACACATATTGTGAAATAATCCCAATCCTTAGGGATATACTGAGTTAATCTGTATGAGCGCTTCTTTCTGATGGATTTTCCCCTCCTGGCCTTTGGTTCCTTTTGTTAACAGTAGGTCTTGGTAATAACTTAGTCTACCAGAAAATGTAACAGGGTCTTACAGGCTGCCCAATGGGTGACTAAGAGCCGGATTAATCTTGACGTCTGTATACACTTTATATGTCTCCCCTGTCCATTCGATTAGGCACCCTAATCGAATAACAAATGCCTGTATTATGAGGTTTATTAGCCCTAAATTTACTTAGTCACTATCTTATACCCCTTTAAGACAGGGGACACCAAGATAAGAGTAACTACTTTTTGGCTGGGGATTTAGCTCAGCGGTAGAATGTTTACCTCACAAGCACAAGGCCCTGAGTTCAGTCCCCAGCACCAAAAAAAAAAAAAAAAAAAAGTAACTACTTTTCAAGATTTTCAGGAACATTTAGTTGTCAGTTTTTGCAGCGTCCAGTTCCAGACCCCCCAGGAGTGATGCTTAGCAGTCTCCTGCCACTTTCCTAAATCTGTAATCACCTTGGATTCCAGGAATAGCAGATCCTCACAGACCGTGCCATGATGAAGTTATCTCCAAGCAGGAACAATCGCCCCATGATGAGAATGAGGCTGCCTCCAAAGCGGAAGCCTCAGCTCAGGGCAGGAACTAATTGCCCCTCCGGTAATGATGACCCTCCCAGGACCTCACAGGACCCGAGAACCTGCTCAGTCAGACCCTGACCTGACCAGAATCACCTACACTGCCAGCTACACAAACCCCCCAGCCATGCAAACCTTCTATTCTTGCCTTTATTCCTCTTTTCTATAAGACCCCAAAGGACAGATCTTGAAGCTCTTTATCTGTGCTTTCCAGTAGAGCTGTGCTGATTAAAGCTCCTTTCCTGCCCTTCACTGCGGGCCCCAGATGCTGCGGCTTTGCCCCTAAAACTCCAGCAACAAAAGCACTAACGCTATCGTGTGAGAGCAAGTCACATTTTTGTTTCTCATAACCCTTAGATCCCTCATTTTAATTAAACAAATATAATGTTTAAAAGTTAAAGGCATGACTGTCTTACAAATATAGACTGCATATATGTTGAAAACTTTATTCCACTCATTTATTTATGAAGGAAACAAAATAGTAATCCTGAGCCTCAAACAGAAAGCATTTGAGGCATTGGAGTTTATGTAGTCCTGTTAAAGAAAGAATATTATATACATAAGATAGATACAAAACTGGTTAATGCCCTGAATGGCAATTAAAACTAAACTTGGAAATTATCTTTTCTAATAGACAGCAATTATTTGTTTCTACATTACTTTGCAAGCTACTGTAACTTTACAGAGTCTAAGCCCTAAATTAATAATGTAGTACGTAGTTAAGCAATAGTACATTCTCCTAGAAGATTATCGTTGGGCAAGACTGGTAAGCGGTATTTCAGCACAACACTGAATGGACATACAATTATTCCCTTGGTTTTCTTTCCAGGTCTTGGGGGGGTTTTCTTGATACTTGTCAGATAATGCTTACAGCCATAGCAGGTGGTCAGGGACACGCCATAGATCCCCGGGCACTGAGCAGACTCCTCAGTACCAGGCCAGGAGGGGAGAAGGTGAAGTAGAGACCAAATACCAATGAAGAGGGCAGAATTCTGGTCCTGTCAGCAAGCCTACTGTCCTTACCGAAAGGCCACTTCCTGGTGCATTAGATAATCTGCTGCCTGCTTTCTAGGTACCTTCCCTTATCCAGTGACAGGGCCCAGAGGAATATATTTCTTCTCTGACCACTTATACTTCTATTTTCCTCATAGCCCTTTTATGCCAGTAGCTTCTGGATATTTTACGCACAAATGTATTATCATTTGAACAGCATTTGCTCTTCTGTCATGCCTGTCCCCTATTGTGTCTACAAAGTGGCTAGCATAAAGTAGTAAATACTTGGGCAGACAGGATTAACTATACATTTCTGTGCCTCATCGGATGCATGTTCTAGCCTCCCAGTATTCAT
>PVJO010027686.1:0-19320 GCA_004026905.1 Hystrix cristata
CAGTACTGACTTTCCTTCTTTCACAGAATTATAGCTTGTTAGAGATAGAAGGCACCTTAAAGATCATCTTGCTTAAATCCTACAATTTAAATATAAGAAAAGCAAATTTAAAATGAGTAGGTAGAATAATCTGAAAAACCTACTCTTCCCTCTTTATGTCCAAAATATGCCTTCTGTTCATCCATGGCTCTCAGCCTGGGATCATTTTGACACCCAGGCAATGTCTGGAAACATTTCTTACATTCACAGATCAAGCGTGGGGATGTGCTACTGGCATCTAGTGATGTTTAGCAGCATCATTGGCCTCTACCCACATTTAACTCTACAAGACTAAAAGATGTTATGTAATGTAGGAGGAAAATGAAATTAACCCAAAGATATTTAACTAGTAAGTACAAGAGTCATCAACTCTAGGTCTACCTGGACTTGGAGCATTATTACATTACATTACACATTTGTAAATTATCTTTTTTTTCACTTTTCTGAAATTGGACCATTTACAGTTCTGATAAATTTTGCAAATATACACTTATCCTCCAGGGGAAGAAAATCACTGCTGTCCTAACTTGGTGAAAAGAAATAGTGGCTTCAGTTAAGGAGACAGATCTTTTGCAAATGGGAAGGGGACCCAGGGGACCAAGAGTTGGAGAGGAAGAGAGGGGTGAGGAATTAAGATGTGTTAGGTACATGTACCACTACCCAAGATGAATGTAATCATTATGTACTCCAAATATGTACTAATAAATATTAAAATTTAAAAATAATGATAAATAAGTGGTGTTTGGACCTGGGCCAGGTCTCCAGAGGAGTACTATAAAGATTTACTAACTCATCAAAAAAGACAGGTCATAAGCAACACTGGCGATTGGAATAAGTTACCATATTTTGTTTTCATTTGAATGATAACTACAGCAGAAAAAAAACATTTCCTGACTTGTATATACTTTTCTTTCATAAGCTATGTCCTTTGTAATTTGATATGCTCCTAGTGGACTTCTACAAAAGAGGTCAAACTTTTTGTGTGCTCTTGGACATGAGGCAGGTGGTACCATGTCCACGCAGCCCTGAGAAGAGTATGAGGGGACAGAAACAGAAAGAAAGCAAAAGCAAGAAACAAAATCTCCTTAAAAAGTCTTTCAGCCACCAACAAGAAATGGAGAAGCAAAACCAGCCCTTTGATTTCTACGACAGTATTTTTACCAGGAAACTATGGTAGACAATTTCACTGCCAGCGCTCTGACTGTGATATTTTTAAAATTAAATGATCACTACTCATGTTCTCCGTCCAACCAAGACCTCTCTCTCTCTTTTTTTTTTTTTAATGATTTCAAGTATACTTTTTTTTTTTTTTTTTTGTGGTGCCGGGGATGGAACTCAGGCCCTTGTGCTTACAAGGCAAGCACTCTAATCACTGAGCTAAATCCCCAGCATCAAGTATACTTTTATAATTTTTGTATATGTGCAATTTAATACACAGGCTTAAATTTAAAATTCATAATAACATTTAAGTGGCATCTTATTACCTCTCGATTGAATGTAGTTGGTGATTTGTCTCCAGTTCTATAATTACGTCAGTTATGTGAGCCCATCATCCTACCATAATAGTAACAAAGTTACTACAAATAACACTTTGAGAAATCACAGCTCCATTATTCCTTTCTCTTTTCCCAGCATTCTTTCTAACTTATTACAGGTATCATTTTACTGCTAATTTTTTTACTTCGTGATTCTTCTAGAAGCTTATCAATTCTAGGGACAAATTAATATAGTGCTTACTAAATATCTGTCAAGTTATCTAATGAATGAGTAAAAATTGTGTTAGTAAATGTATTAAGTAACAAGATACGACCATAAATAAATAAGGAGCTTCTGTGACACCGGAAAGCTTTGTCTGGAATGCAAACAAAGCAGGTGCTGAGCACCGCTTGGAACTGTGAATCAAGGTATCAGCTTTCCAGGACTGTCTGTACTGTCACTCCATGAATGTTATACTACTAAAGAAGTATATACTTGCCATATCAAAATCTCAGCTGGAAACAGAAGAGCCAATATTGCTCAAGCACAGTGACTTCTGTGTCTTCTACCTCTCGAAGTTTAAATGCCTGTACGCTGGTAGAAAAACCAAGGGACGAACATCACCCCTCCTGGTTCCAATATCCTGTCACCATGAGGGTGAATGATTGTAATACTCTGAAGACACAATTCTAAAATCATCTGAACATTAGCTTGTCCATTCTATTCAACTCAAAGTCTCTGTATGATAACTGGCAAATTGTTTTTCTTCCTGCTTTCAGTTTTCCTGTCTGCTAAAGGGAAATAAAATGAATTTATAGCACTTAACAAAAAATCAGACATACACTAAATAAATATTAGCAGTTAGGGCTTATAAGATAGTCCCTCATAATAAAAACACACACAAACAGCGAATGGAAAGATGACTCTGGTGTGCTGCGTGCAGTGAAAGCTGTAACTTCAGAAGGCTGCAGCAAGACAAAGCAACCCATCCTTGGCATGGAGCTAGGAGGTTGCCCCAACTGAGACTTTGGGAATAACTGGCAGTTTAGGTTTAATCAGGTAAAAAGAGAGCTGCTCCTCCAGTCGCAGAGAATGGCATCCGCAAAACAAAGAGGTCAGAAACCTCGCGGCACAGGCCAGAGACTAGTAGCCTAGTGTTGCTGGAGGGCTGCAAGCTAGAGACACGGCAGAAGAGGACCAGCAAGGATTTGCTGCTATGACGAGAGCCATTAAGCTATGCTAAGCACAGAGTCACTTGACCATGCTGTGTTCAGAAAGTTTTTTCATAGAGCTGAGTGAAAGATGGTGATAATACTGAATTTAACTAAGCCTGCGGCACCTAGAAAATGGTAAAGGTTGATGGGTCCCTTTTGTATTCTAGAAACTGCTTACGGCAGAGAAGCAAGTCCCCATAAGTCTTAAGACTTACAGATGCCTTCTCCCCTAATTACCTATGACAAGACCACACATGGACTCTCCAAATCCCCATTCTTTGCCTCATAAATAATTAGGTGATTTATCCCATTGATCAATTAGAACAAAATGTTTATCCATCAAAATCGTATTATGCTCAGCTTCACGACACCTGGCCCACTCTCGGGCTGAGCTTTCCTAACACCCTCTTTTGTGAACAGCCCGGCATCAGAGTGTCCTCTAAGTTCTAAGAGACATTCTAGCAAATAACTGAATCCGAGAAGGGGATCATGAGGACCTCTAGTTTGTAGCTGGTAGGTAAGACATTGTGGGTAGCCTACTTATCATTTCAGTGTAGCTGTCATGTGTGACTAAGCCCTTTATGCACTAATTCCTGTTAGCAGTAGAATTGGATCGGTATCCTTGGGGAACTGGAGAATCACTTGGTCTAGGAGAAATCTCCAAAACCAAAAGAAGGTGAGCACTTTCCAATAAGGAAGACCTGGGATTCTGACCTTGTATTGGGTCCCAGAGCTCACACACACACATTGCTGTGGGTTACTGTCTTCCTTCAATGTCAGAAATGGCTGTGAGAAGTTCACCTTAGGAGGGGCTGCTCATTTTCTGTATAAAAGGAAAAGCTGAATAATTATATATCAAAGAGAGACAGGTGATTAAAATGAGCAACAGAACTTACTCTTTCAGGCAAGTGCCAGAAACACAAAAAACAGCTGGGGAATGTGAATGCCACATTTGTAATTCAATAGAAATGCTGACTACGTGAGATACCTTAACTGTCTGGGTTAACAATCATTCAGTGTAATAATTACCATCCAGAAAACTGCAGCCAACAACACAAAGACAACCAAAAGGCATCGTTTTTGCACAAATGTTTGCTTTTCAAAAACACTCGCTGCATATTTCCTTGGAACACTGTTGTATGTATGTGGCAGAGATTTATGTTAGTGGGTGCTATGCACTCTGGAGCTGATCACCTACAGATGTGACACGTCAGGAACAGCCGTGCGGCGCTGTGAGATTGGACTCTGAGAGCAGCTAGCACTCTAACTGCATGTGAGACGGGCGGCATTTTATGCTCCAGAGGGATACACGTGTCAACATGAGCTGTAGGCCGGCCAACTCCTGAAGAAAAAAGAGGGGTTGGAAACCAAAATGATCCGACTATCACCACTCCAGACTGGATGGTTCTTTCTGAAAGGCCCAGGCCAAAGCACCAGTCACAGAGAATATGTCTTCTAATCTCTGAACGGCCACTAATAAAGCTTCTGTTTGTAGGAGTCCTGAGGATCAAAGTGATGGGTACCAAAGGACCAAATTCAGTAATTGACTAAACATCGCTCAATTGAAGTTGCACAGGTGCTTTGGGGGGGGCGGTTATAGAGTTTTCTTGGGGGGAAGTCGCTTTTGTTTTTTGCTGTTATGTCGGTTTTTGAATTGAATTTCAAAAAGAAAAGCCAAATCTATTCCTAGAATGTATATTCAATCCAAATTAAATATCCTTCAACAAAGGTGACGCAAACATAAGACAGCGGTGGCGCTAATGACAGCTGATTAGTGGCATCTCTGAGGGGCGCGGATGTGAATAAAGAATTGACACAGCTGCACGAGGTGCTGAGCAGCGAGGCCGGGTAGGAGCCAGACTCTGCACACAACAGTGAGTTAGAAGATCCGAAGTGCAGCATTCCCACTGCACCCTGCTCGGTGCCTCAGAAGCCACAACCTCAGAAAGGGCACGTGACGCACCTCCGTCTCCTCCCTGAGAAGCCATTTCAAACTCCACTGGAGTCATCCGGGAGCCAAATGTGTATGCTGCTCTCCCACATGTGTGCTTTTCAACTTCAGGTACTGTAACTCAGTTCTGATTTCACTGAGATCCCCCAAGTGCTCTTCCTGTTGGGTTCTCTCTAGCCCTTTTTTCCCAGAAATTATTTTTTCTCCTTGATCGAAAGAGCAAAGGAACAAACAAAACCACAAAGAAACAAAATAACAAAATTCGCCAAGTCACATTTGTGCCCTTCATCTGTACCAAGTTGTGTTCAAAGCACCATGTACTCATTTCTAGGATTTTTCTTTTGTGATTGCACCTATATCGTTGCGATAGAGCCTGGAATGAAAACAAATCATGCCTGGTTCAAAATCAAAATCAACACAAAATGTGTGAAAGCATTTGAATCAAGCAATCACGAAAAGGCGCATCTTTCATTTGCTAATATCAAACTACAATCACATATCTGCAGGTAGATTTTTGTAATAAGGGAAGAACAGTGAAGCAGAGAGTTTGAGTTCTTAAAAAAAACGCTTTTATAGTTTATTTCATTCTAAACTAACACTTGATGATCATATACACTCATAAAATTTGTGAATACAAAATGAAATAGTATCGTGAGTTGAATTGCATTCCCAAAAAGATATATAGAAGTACTAACTCCTAGTGTGACTTTATTTGGAAGTGGAGTTACGGATGGTGTAACTATTTAAGACGCAGTCATACTGAAGTTAGACAGGCCCTTCATCAAAAATGACAAAGTGTCCTTAGAGACAGAGACACGGAGAGTGGCGTGTGATGACAGAGGCCCCCAGGAGCCCAGGAACACCAAGGATAGACCGCAAACCACCTGAAGCCATGAAGAGACAAAGAAGGATTCTCACCTGTAGCATTCAAATGGGCTGTAGCTCTGCAGACACCTGACACCTGGTTTTCAGACTTCTAGCCACCAGCACTGGAAGATGATAAATTTCTGTTGTGTTAAGCCATCCATTTTAAACCATTTTTTATAGCAGCACAAGAAACTCATATGAGTAGGGTTAAAAATTTTAAAGAAATGTAGTACTCTGAAAGTTCTAGCAGGTGCATTTATGGACACTGGACAAATATCAGCAAATACAGCTTGTGTGTTTGGTACCCCAATAAACACTTATATCATTTCTGTATTTTATCACAACAACTAAATGAAGTAGGAACTATTATTCATACCTTATCACTAAGGCACAGCATAGACAGCTTACACGTCTCACTCAAGGTCACTTTAACAGTAAATATGAAGTGCTGTGGGGACAATGCGATGCCTTTACCATTAAGAATTTTTAAATCAAGTAATAGCTAAAGTATAGGCAAGTAGTCATGCTGTCATTTTGTTTTTAATGTTGATTTCTCTCTAAACTATTAATCCAGTTATTCAACGGGGGTGGGGGGCACGGTAAGGCAACCCTCAGCAGACCTAAGAAAGAGAGCTGCGAGCCTGCCGGTTCCGTATATAATCATCATATCTGAGAAGAATTCACTTTCATAATCCACAGAGTCACATCACAGTCCTGACTTGAGGCGATTTTTAAAATTAACATCATTCTTTCTCTTGAAATTTTCTGACCTTCTACCCACGTTTCTATGACCTCTGGGCTCCTGCCACTCCACCCCCGCACCCGCCCCACACGCCCCCCAAAACCCCCACATGCCCCCCAAAACCCCCACATCCCTCCACACCGGGGGAGTGTGGATTCTGCACATAATCGCCTCCCTCTGTCAGCCACATTCACCTGCCTGGGAGTGGTGGGGGCTGTAAACGATTTTCTCCTTCATAATAATAAAATGCGAAGAGGAACCTTTCACAACTTTTACCGAAGTAACAGGTTGCAAGTTTTATTTTCTCTTCTTCATTAAGCATTCTCGACGGCTAGAGCTGGAGCTTTTTTCCCCTTGAAGTTCTCACTGTGCTTGGCTGTGCTCAGCCAGACACGCCAGCTCCTCCCTCCTCTCCCTCCCTCTCCTCCCTTCCGGGAAAGGAAAACTAGAGACATGGAGAAACGGGCATCTGTCCTTAAAACTCTTCTACTATGGTTTTTCTTGCTCACGTCCTTCTTAACTGATTTTGACTTTTCTTTGAAATTTCTAAGCCACATAATAGAAGAACTTGCACTTGATTCTCCATTAGTTTGTGTGAATAGCTCATTTATGCTTTCATTTTCGTGACTGCAAGAGTAATGGCTGCTTCGGGGTAACTCCAATCTTTGTGCTTCACGGTAACCAAATTATCTTAATGATTTCGAGGTCGCCAGGTGACAGATATGCAGGACAACTTGTTCTCATCAGCCTTTTCACTTCTGCATAGCTCTTAGGAAGGACAATATAATACATCCCCAGAAAAACAAGACTCACTCTGACCTTAGCGATTATCAGTGCGGTGACACAGGCAGCACAATGGCGGATCTGGGTTTCACAGATCAGAGATTAGATACTGATAGTACTTAACACACCTAGAGAGCCGGACCTTTTGTTAGATAATATTTAATGAGCGCCCATGCACTGGCGACACTCAGCCAAGTGTTTCACATGTACTATTTCGATCCTTATGCAACTCCATGAGGTGAGTAATATGATTTTCATAGCCATTTTTCAGATAAGGAAACTTTTGTTGTTGTTGTTACAGGTAGGAACCAGAAGTGTTTAATTACAAAAACGTGGCCAGGGCTCCAATCAGGTGGCCCCAGCTGAGACACAGCCACGGCCCTCTGCCGAAGGCGGGCCGGTGCAACAGGTAGGGGCAGAGGGGCCCTGCGGGGTCTCGGAGCTGCGAGAGGATGTTGCGGGCCAGGCTGCAGGTGAGGCCTGTGCCCTCCAGCTTACGTTCAGGGTCTTCACCCCTTGTCCTCTGTCACGGTGGAGAACCCCTTGAGTTGCCGATTCCCAAAGAGGGGCGCCGATGAAACGTCGGGTAATAAATCTGCCTGTGTGGGGTCAACAGGAGCCGAATCCTGCCTTCCGCCCTGTGGGCCTGGCCAGCCTCCCTGCGCCGGGGACACCCCCTTAGCCTTCAGGGTCTCACAAACCTGGCAAGCGGGACTCCAGACGGCCAGGGGTGAGCACCCCGCGACTCCAAACAGCGCACCCTTCCTGCCCTTGATCAGCTCAGCCAGGCTCCCTCGTAGCCCTCCCCGCGCAGGCTTCTGCTGCGCCTTCCGCTGGCCGCCGCCCCGGGGGAAACTGAGCTCCCAAAGCTGGCGCTGAGACTCACACCCAGATGAGCTAAAGCCGATCACTTTGCTCTGAACTAGCGTACTGGGCGTTCCTGCAGCCTGTCTCTCCAGAACTCCGCTTAGCGATCAGCATACCTTTTACTGCGTTGCGGACCCGCCTAAAGGCCAAAGCAACCAGGCAGCCGCGTTTGTGCTGAATAGATTTCTTCTTTACCTTTTGGTGTGGGAACTTGGGAAGGGCAGAGTCCATCAGAGGTGTGCCGGGCTGGAAGTAGGGAATTGCCGTGCTGTTTTTAGTGTAACCCTTCCCCATTGCCATCCCCGAATCGCCCCTTACCGAGTTCCCTTCCTTCTTTCTGCCATGGAGCAGAACCTCGTTCATCTTTCAGGGCGTAATTTGATGTCGCGTCCTCTCCATAGCTTTACCTGTGTCCTTTGCACTACCCATTTCCACGAATACCACAATCGGTGCTCTTATCTGTTTTATTACAGCTATTATTTCAGTTGTCTATTGTCGCAAAAGCTTGTTAGTAAATATTGACAATAGTGTACGCCCCACAACAATCATGAGAACCATGATTGCAATTGCTAGTCTGTGAATATCAATTTCCCTCTGTCCACATGTGCCTATTTTTTAACGCTTGTAAAATATAAAGTCTTATATCTAGATATAACATGTACCTTTTCCTATCCCAGCTCCAACCAACCTATTACCTTTTAAAACCCACTTATTTTTCAACCTCAAATTCATCTTCAATCTCCTATGACTGGATAGTTTATGCATAACGTAATCATTAGAACTCAGGAAGCCATTTTCTTGGCCAAGAAAGAAGTCTGAAGTGAGCTGTGTAGCGTTGAGTGAAGTCACAAATATATTTTCACATTTTCCTCTGATTCTAAGAGACCATTTTTCTCCACTCTCAGCTACCAGAACAGTTTCTTAAAGCAGCGAGATTCACTGCTGCCTTCACATAATAATTATTTGGAGTCCCTGGTATGTACAAAACACTGTGTAAGGTCTGAGAAAACAAGAACTTCATGGAGTTTGTAGTCTAGAGGAAAAGAAAGGTTTAATAAACAATCACTCAGATAAATATGCAATGCCAGTTGTATACGTGTAACATTAAAGACATAGATGCTCTTTTTAAAAAAGTAGCAACTCTTGATTTCACCAAGTCTCTCAGAAAATGACATTTAAATTAACACAAGAAAAATGAGCAACAGCTATCCCGAAGGAGAATGAGGAGGAGTTTTTCTGGGATAAGGGAGGAAACCACTGCTCAAAGATGCATATTTATCTTGACTACTAAAATACAAAGAATTGTTTCCAAGGCAGTAGGTATAACTCACCTTTTTATGTGTATTTAAAGAAAATGTTTGCTACATTTAATTACTCATTTATTACCATTCAAGGAAAGTGGCAGTTATGGATAGTGAAAGGAAAGACACAGGGGAAAAGAGACTAAAGAGTGCGATAGACAAGACCAGGGATTCTATTCACATCTTTGTGCAAAGAAGTAAGAATTGTGAAGCACCTCAGTTTCTCAGAATCCAACTGGTCCACAGATACAGTTTGAAAAATAAATGGGTTTTCAAAGATAATAATTATTTAGCCCAGTTTGGTTGGAGCTGGGATAGGAAAAAAGCCACATGTTATCTTGTAGATGTAAGACTTTATATTTCACAAGCATAAAAATAGGCATATATTAACGGAGGGAGATTGATATTCAGAGACTAGTTGTTGTAATCATGGTTTTCTGTTGTGGGGCTTATGATGTTGCCAATATTTACTGACAAGCTTTTGCTACAATAGACAACTGGTAGATAAGCCAAGGGGTAGGAAGGCGAGAGGCTCCTGTGGAGAAAGGAGCCCGAAGCAGACAAGACAGCAGAGCAGGTGCTCAGGGGTAGCACCCCGTGTGTTGGGAGAAAGGCTCAAGGTGAGAGAGGGCAGGTGCCCCATTGCAGGTCTTCCCAGATCTCCTGGCGTGCCCACATGAAGAGCATGCAGGCTCAGTCCACACGCATCTGTGCTGGGCTTCTTCACCTTCCCTCCTGTTTTAGTTACTTTTCTCTCGTTGTTGGGACAGAATACTCGACACCCAAAGTTAGGGGAAGAAAGGTTTATTAGCTCACAGTCTGCAGAGGGTCCGAGGCAGGGCAGCATGGCAGAGGCAGGGTGGACGGGCTTGACAGACGGCAGCAAAGTAAAGTGAGGAAAATGCAAGGAATGTATGCAAATAAGCAGTGCAAACAAGCAGCTAGTTAGCTTCTTCCTGTATCTTTTATCTAGGCTACCTGCCCTTAGGGCGGCCTGCACTCCCACCCTTAAATTTAGTTTCACATCCTTGATCCCAGCAGAACCATGCCAAACCGAGCAGTGGATTAATTTAGTAATCCCACGCTCTAGATCCAGCTATCTCTTACCACATGAGGCTTTGGGGGGACATCTAGACACAAACCATAACATTTCCACTCGGTCTCCTACTCGTCAGTTCTCCTGCTCATCACTCGGTCTCCTGGTCAACATGCTTCTTCCAGCTTTGCATGTTGCCTATTGCTTCTTGTCGTTTTCACCTGAGCCTCAGCTTTGGTCTGTTTGCTCCTGACGAGGAACATCTTCCAGATGTTCTTTCTAACAACTCCACCCCGAGCCTGTGTATTGCAGCTGAGGAAAGAGAAATCACAGCCTCGGGTACCCGCCAGCTGCCTGGAATAAGGCTACAGTCAGGCCTATAGGACCAGCCAGGAGGGAAGGGGCACAGACAGACGGCTATCTGATTACCAACAGCCTTGGCGGCACATGCAGGGGTTTCAGCCCCAGAGGCTCTGTGTCCTCGGAAGCCATCTCGGCAGGAGTGGGTTAGAAGGTGGGGACAGATGGAGTGTGAGAAATGGACTTGATGGGAGCAAGGATAGAGCCAAAGGAATAGTTAGAAGCTATTAAGTAATCTGGTGCGATCAATAAAACCTGAGCCTACGGAGAGGCATAAAACTTGGAGGTGAATTTAAGCATTAAGTTAAGTAAGATTTGAAATGACTTGGTGTATCCTGATTAATGATCCGGGAATGAAAGTTTTTGTTTTTGTTTGTTTTTGAGGCAGAATTTCACTATATAGTTCAGGATGTTCTCAACTCAATCTTCCTGCCTCAGTCTCCTGAGCACTGGGATTATAGGTATGCACCACTACACTCAGCGAAGGCCTTTAAAAAAGTATTAACCAAGACAGTTTCTGATTAAGCGTCATAATTTTTGGAGGCCAGAAGGCTGGAACCTGGAAGGATCAGTGCGCTGGGAGGTGGGAAATGGGGAGCAGATGAAAGGAGGGAATGTTGAAAAGGAGTTGGGTGGCTCAATCTGGAGCATGTTCTGTGTGAGCTTCTTGCACATCAGACAGCAATGAGGATCACAAAAAGCACTTTACCCAAACCAAGCAAGCCGTGTGGGTCCTGTCACTAGAAATGGGAGGTAGAATTGTGGAGGCAGAGTCCCTGAGGGAGGCATGAGAATGATGTTCTGCTAATCCTCCTCCACGCGCAGAGCGGGAAGCCAGAGAGCTGCAGACCGCTTCATCCAGAGGAGTCAGGAACTGTGGGGCTGTGTCTCTACAGCCGGCGTCTTCAGGATGTGATTCGCAGGGGCAGGGAGACGCAGGGCACAAGAGTACACATCGCCTGAGCACAGCCAACTGCTTGCATTACCTTCTTCTTTCTCCTTTGTCTTTTTCAGGGAAATTTCTCTCCCAAATGACAAGACTGGACTTCCCATCATATGGTGCACTGCGCTAAGGGGAGAAAATATCCCACTCGTCCAAAAACAGGAAAATTCTGGATAACATATAAGAGCGGAATGCCTGAGTACAAAGGTGGGGTAAGGGTCTTCTCAGGCACATTTTTAAAAAGTCAGGCCTCGGGACCAGGGCCACGAGCAGAAGCAAAACCAGAGAGGCCGCCGAGGCCGTAGTGCACACCTGTAACCCCAGCTACTCAGGAGGGAGGCAGGAGGATTGCCAGTTCAGAGCCAGCCCAAGCAACTTTGCAAGCGCCTGTCCCAAAATAAAAATACGAAAGGGCAATATGCTCAGTGGTAGAGTGCCTTTGGGTTCAATTCCTGTCCCCAGTACTAGGGAAAACAAAACAAAACCAAACAAAGGCAAATGCGAACCCACCCAACAAGGACACCTTCGAAACCAGGGCATCAACATGACCTAAATAGGAACCGGTTTTCACTTAGGTAAGTTCAGTTGCGGAAATCGGGAGCCACCCAAGGGGATGAACAGCCATGGAAGAAGCCAGCAGAAGCAACAAATAGCAAACATCATGTCCCAAGAACTTCTGCTCGGGGAACAATCGGAGATCAAGGAAGACAGAACAAAATTAACATTTATTGAGTTAATAGCTTCGTATTCCAGATTTCATTTGTTGATCACACTAACCCTATGAATAAGTGTCACTATCATGCTCTATAAATGAGGAGATTGAGCCACAGGGAGGTCATGTGACCTACCCAAGAGCACACGGCTACTAACCAATGGTGTCATGGTGCAGAGCAAGGGTCTGACTCCCCCTTTACTCAGCCCTTGCACTGAACATCTTTCCCAGCAGGCTCTCTGAGAAAAAAGTTTAATACAAAAGACCAGACAAACAAAATGCATAAAGAAATATAACTACAAAAGATTGATACGAGGTTAACGATTACATTGAGCAGAAATGAAAGAAGCCAGTTGAAAAGTAGATCTGGGGAAATTGCCCAAAATGTATCATGGAGTAATAGATAAATGTGAAATAAAATATCTGGAATATAAATACAGGACCCTCCATATTTATTTAATACAAGTGGCAGAAAGAGTAAATATAGGTGGTACTGACGAGATATTTGAAGAACAAAGAAATTTTCAGAATTAAGTGTTAAAATTCACATTAAAGTATGCATTTGATCTAATAACACTACTTTAATCACCCTGGCCCTTAACATTATGATCTGTTGCAAATTACTAAGTTCTCTGACGTAGTTTCCTCAATCATAAAGAGATTTATGAAAACTTTGATGTCTAAATGATATTTATATTTAGAAAGCATTTAACCCAGCTTCATATATATATATTTGCACTTATTTGTTCCTTTATTAAATTAGAATTTATTAAAGTTACCAAATGTTTCCATATTATAATCCTATTCCTCTGATATGTTTTCTCTCCAGAATAGATATATTAGCTATTCTTTTGGCAAAGCTTTCTGAAAATGAGGCTCTTTGGAATGCTGCTTCTTCATTAGGAGGAGAAATATTATCATGACTTATAATATCCTGACATGAAAGATAGTACCATTTAATAAATGTTGAGCCTGAAATATAAGAAAAATGAAATTATATGCTATATGGTAATGATAGCTACCTTTAATTTTAAATGAATCTATTTTATAATCTAAAATGTATGCATATAATCCATTTAACTTAAAAGCTATATGAAACCTTTATTAAAGTGAAAACATGCTGACTTTATTAATGGCATCATTTATGTAATAAATTTTTCAACCTCAAGCTTCTGGCAAAACATTAAAATGTGAGTTCTTATGGCGCCATCTAGTGTCATATGTTATTAATACAATCTGCTTTGACAGCAATAAGCAGGAGACATTGTTTGAAAGGGACCACAAATACCTGCAATGTTAGGCGGGAAGACTTTTGTCTCTGTTGACATCATACGCTGTACATATTTAAAAGTAATTGCTATTGAGTCAATGTGCTCCCCCCACCAAGGTCCATCTCCTTCTTCACTGTGGCCACCGTGATGTGTGTAGTGCCTGGAACAAGGCAGGTGCTAAATAAATCTGAATGAATGAGAGTAGAAATACCAACCATTTTGTAGAATTACACTACCATTCAAAAAGAAACAGACTTTCTGAGAAGATAAATATGTATCCTTCTAAAGAAAAGGACTGGCAATATAGCTCTGCGGTGAGCACTCACCCAGCACATGAGACCTGCGTTCAATCCGTGTACTGAAAAAGAAAAGAGGAACAAAAATGTCTGATAGAAAAATCAATCACCCCAATTCTTCTGTAAGTTGCTTTAATCGAGGCTTTCTGCACGTTGATGTTGATGGCCTGGTCACGTGGCTGTCAAAGTCCTTATTCGCAGACAGCGGCTCACATTCGTGTGCTGCTCTAGGGAGAGGGACTGGGTGAGAATCGCGCAGTTGCAACAGCCGCGGGATAAGAAGCAGATGCGACGTCAGCTCTCTTGTTCTGGAGCCAGAGGAGTGGCACATTCAGGCTCCAGGGGGACTATTTCAATCTGTTTGTTTTCCTGCTGGTTTTCCAGGGGTGGGATATAATTTAAATAAATTGAACTGTCTCTGACGTTTCAATAAAGCAGAATAAAAAGTTATTTTCTTGCCTTGAGAGAAGCTGCCAGAGACTAGTGATAGGATTTTTATATTTTTACATTTCCGGCTTCTTTAATGAGAAAGTTTTTGTTGACACCAACGAATTTCCAAGAGAGAGAAAAGCCGCTGACTACAAACTCCCTGAAAGTATGACAAGCTGTCAGCTCTGCAGGATTTCAGTGAGAACAGTGGTAGACACTACGGTGACAAAATAAATGTAATTTCCCTTCTTTTACCAACATTTCACCTCACAAAAGAGTTGGGCAAATGACAGTCTATTCCTGCCCCTGCCTCGAGTTGGAAGGAAGCTTCAGGTCTCAACCTGGACTGGTAAGCGGGCCCTGCAGCCCTCCCCGGGCTCTGGTGCCAGCAGCAAAGGACAGAATACCTCTTTAAATTAGGCTACTTTGTATAACTTCTTGATAGATTATGGAGCAAAAGCATTTCAATGATGGAGTTTTTGTTTGTTTTGTTCTTGACAGGCAAGAAAAGGTGGGGATGAATAAAGAAATTTGTCAAAATAATACACTATCCTCGCATACATATGTCTTCCGATTTCTACCCTCTGTTTTATCTTTAGATCAAGTACAATTAGAAAGTAAAGAAAAGTTAAATCAATTTAACATTTTGCATTTGAGTAGATGGATGCTTTCTTTTTCTTTTTGGGGACAGGGTCTCACCATATAGCCCAGGCTGGCCTCGAACTCGCAGTGAGCCTTCTGCCTCAGCCTCCAGAGCGCTGGGGTACAACAGGCGTGCGCCACCATGCTCAGCAGATGGATCTGGAGTCTACCTACGTCCATATTCAATATACTGTAAGGGTGGTAAATACCCTTCATTATAGTATTTATTTGCAATTGTGAAGTTTTGGAAACAACAAAAATGCTTGAAAGTAGAATGATGACTTATTAAATTATGATATATCCACATGGTAAAGTACCATGCAATCATAAAAATATATATATGAAAACACAAATAGATAAGATTTCACAATATAAAAATGGACAGGAAAAGCTACTAACCAGTGTGAACCTGTTTGCAACGTACAGCACTGTGAGCAGTCGATTGCTCCAAGTGTTGTTTTGCTGAGTAATTTTATTTTCTGTATGTGGTTTGCAGGTTTCTACAGTGAGCATGTACATCTGTTACCGCCTGACAATAGACAATGGAAGTTATACATAAAAAATTTAAAAGAAGAGTCGTGTGTTGGATAAAGTCAAGAGACCCAAGGAAGGGACAGAGACATCCTTGCTCTAAAATAACCAAGACTAACTGCAGCGTGTCAGCCATAACAGAGGTCAGCCGGGGGCCATCACTGTGCAAGTCTAGGTGACGAGAGGACATGAATCTATTTCAGATTTTGTTTTCACGACTATGCACGTGGCCATGACCAATGGTGATGGTGGTTCTCACACAATCACAGCACGATTGCACTGTTGGCCTCACGGGAGGAAGCTGCAGCCACCACACAGTGTCTCAGGACCTCAGGCCCCAGTGTGACCCCAAACCTGGTGGGCAGTGCACTTGGGGAAGGCGTGAGAGACTGGAAAGGGAGCTTCAGATGCCTCACCCAGCTAGAAAGATGGCACAAAAGGACTTCACTTGGGAGTCTGGATGTATTCAGTAGGTTATTGGCAGATCTTTCTTTACTCAAGGATTTTAAAGACATTGATTTTACTTTAGAAGTGTGTGTGTGTGTGTGTGTGTGTGTGTGTGAGAGAGAGAGAGAGAGACAGAGACACCAGAAATGAGAGACAGAGACAGAGAGAGGGACAGAGAGAGAGACAGACAGACACACACAGAGAGAGAGAGACAGAGAGAGAGAGACAGAGAGAGAAGAGCAAATGCAATATAAGATAAAGAGAAACTAAAGGCAAAGATAGCAGTCTGGAGTCTACTGCAATAGCGATAAATTTAGAAAAGTAAAACTAAATAAAAAGACCTGCAATGAGGATAGGAAAACAAGAATGAAACGAAGGAGATGGAGTGGAAAGGCATTGTGGAGACAGAACAGGACTTAGTGATGACACGGAAGCGTATGAGACTGAGGGACGTTTGTAAGGTGACCGCGCATGCTGTGAAGAGGAGTCAGCACAACTTTGGATGTTATGAAAATCACAACTTACCCAAGTGGAAAAAATACTACAGAGCACTAATCTACTCCTTCTCAACAAGTGACACTTATAGCTGCAAGGGACCCTTTCGGAGCATGGAGGATGTAGCCTTCACTGACATATGCCTAGCTACCCCTCGGCAGACAGAGGATCGGAAGAGCAGTGTCGTGGTCATCTTAAACAGGGATATTTTTAAAATGTTGCTTTTATAATACAGTTTTTTCTTTTTTTTAAGCAAATTTTGACCTGGTCAAAAAAAAAAAAAAAAAAGGAATCATTATATTGTCAGTTGTGTTGTGACTGCTGTTGTTCGGCCAAGTGACACGTGAGGCAGCCATCCTCAGCTCTTCTCCGAGCCCCAGAGCATCTTTTATTCAGGATGCGGCTTCGCCTGGGCCAGACAGAAAGGGACTGGTGGGTGGAAAGGATGGTTAGTCACCATCCCTATGGAAACCAGGAGTCACAGGACTGTCACGCTGGCTCCTTGGAAAAAAGGCAATCGGTCCTCTAGGCAAAACTGTCTATTTTCTGATCGCTGACTTTCTAGTGGTGACTGACAGACATGATGAGCATATAAATTTAAATTTAAATGTTATTCCCCCTAAGAATATCCCCCTTGCTCCACTTTTCCCATCATTCTTGCCACTATCTGGAGCAGTTCTGCAAGTCCTCATTCATGTGGGCTATCCATTTGATCCTCAACTGCGACAGGGCTGGGCGTCACACAGTGCTTCCGGTATGGCAGTTTCTGTCAAATAAAAACGTGACAGTGTGTCCTCATCCACCTTCCTTGCTGGATCTGGCACCGCACAACTTCTGGTTCTTCCCAAAGTCAAAATGAGCGTGAAAGGTAAACACTTTGAGTTGATTCGGGACATAAGGCAGCCAAGACAGTGCAGCTAACGACACTCGTGAATGAGGACTTCCAGAACTGCTTCAGAAACAGCGAGAACGATGGGAGAAATGTGGTCAGACTGAGGGCAAGTATTTTGAGGAGGATAATGCCAATGTGTCTTTTCTGGTAATAAATTTCTAAAATTAAAACATTCGGCCTATTATTTTATCGCACTTTTTATGCAGGCTGCATCTCTCGTCTACGGTACATTTACAGTAGCATTGACTGAAACAAATTTCAGAGCTGGCATATCTTTTTCGGGGGGGTGGGCTAGGGCCCGAACTCTGGGCCTTATGCTTACAAGGCAAGCACTCTAGCCGCTGAGCTAAATCCCAAGCCCTAGAGCTAGCATGTCTTTTGAAAGTATAATTCTATCATTACTTGGAAGACCTACCATAATCCTTTAAAATAGAATAAATATAAATATATAGCTATTCATTCTTAAAATAAGTTTTTGGTTTTTTTTTTTTTTTTGGTGCTAGGGGATCGAACTCAGGGCCTTGTGCTTGCAAGGCAAGCATTCTAACCACTGAGATAAAACCCCAGCCCCTCCCTAATTTTAACAACATTTTTTAAGAAAAAAAATTTTTTAACTGGTTTTTATATGGAACAGGCTGAAAAAATTTGATGTGGATTGTCTAACAAAGTGATGTTCTACTGCCAGAGCTACTTAGAGACTATGAATGTTGGCTTCCACTCTGGCCTAATTATAAAGTGTGTAAATATATCCCCTCTTTCTGTAAGAAGATGTGGTCTTTCCTTTTTTGAAAATAGAAATTTTTTTTTCCTAAATCATAAAACATCAGCTTATTTGACATTGCAAATAAAATGACATTTTCTCTTGTTGATAAGTTTCAGGCTGGGGTATGGACCACAATTATATTCTGAAGTACATTGTGGAGAAATCTGTTTGGAATGACAAAATTATTTTGTCTTATCCTCTGCTTGGACTCTGTAGATGAGACTCACCTGAGGTTTTGTTACTGAGTTCATTGAAAAATTTAGGATATTCAATATCAGTAACTTAAATCTGAATGTGTGGATCATTACAGATAATTTTTGATAGCTTTTTGAGTCATCGCTAAACTTTCTCATCGAGTCCTTATCAGTAAATATATTTATCTATTTTTAGGTACTTTAATATTACATACATGTTCCACTATATTAATGTATGCTTTAGGAAATTGTACCAAACTAAAAATTTCATAAGAAAAAAGTGAATAATACTTTCTAAATAATTTTATTTAAAAATTTAAAGCTAACAAAATAATTTTAAATTGTATTTATTAATGACAAAATATTATTTTCTTTAACATAGTTATGCCTCATCATTATTGAAAACTTCAATACTTTGTAACATTGTAATTAAGTGTTTTTAAGTGAGATTTATCCTCCTTTTTAATGGCTGTCATAATTATTAAAGGCTCCTCACATAGCTGTGTATATTCCAGTGGAAAGAGTGTACGGAAGGCTGTATTTCCTGAATTGCGCCATCCATGCTTTAATCTGTGCCGGTCATGTAGAGGATGTTGGTAAAAGCGTGTTCACAGACCCCCCCCCCCCCTTTCCCTTAAGTCAGGAGAGGACAGGAATTCTGGAGAGCCAGGCCTGGTCACCCGCTTTGCGTCTTTGTCCGGCAGCTGCGGGTCTTCTCTCTGCAGGCGGCCCCACTGCCTGAGCCTAAGGACCAGCTCCCCCTGCACACGGACCACACGGGGGACAGCTCAAACCCGTGCACTTCGTGCACAGCCGCTTCTCCAAACGGCTGCTCTGAGCCGTGACTGTCCCCGCCGGAGGGCAGAGAGCACGGTCGCCGCGCTGCGTGGAAACCGCGGTGGAGACCGCCATCCGCCTGGCCCGCGCCGGGACTCGCCCTCCCGCGCGGCTTCGCTCCAGCCCAAGGCCGGCCGGGCAGGGGAGCCGGGAGGCAACTAGAGCAAAGCGGGGCTCCGGCCAAGTTGCTCTGAACTTCGGCCAGTTTGAAGGACACGCCGCACTCCGCCTC